>JACCGJ010000364.1:0-41119 GCA_013407085.1 Atriophallophorus winterbourni | reverse complement strand
AATCGGTAGTCGAGGGTCATCGTGAGTGAGCAGTAGGTCTGATGACAGCATTACTTTCACTTGGGTGAAGGTGGCGTTAGATTCTGAATCCCTTTTTCCAAAAGACGATTGAGAGGCGCTCGAATCAGTCCAACAAAAGAGCGAACGCCGCTTGGAGTTGCGTAGCTTCATCCCTTATATAGGGCAGAACGATCGCTCTAATGCAGTACTCGGTGTCCAGTTGCACCACATGGTGTGATCTACGATCAAACAGGCTAGAGAACAATTTTGATTCACGACAGATTAGGACATAAGATTCATTCACGGTCCAAATGTGCCTGTTCAACAGCACACATCTTCATTCACAAGATATAAAGCAATGTTTTGGACGCAGCTTTACACTCATTGACCTGAACAATTGAATGCCATTTCTATATTTTTTTCTCACATCTGGTTCTAGGCCTGGAATCTGAGAGTAATCTTAGGGGCGCCACGGGCGACAGGTTGCCTTGATCAGGCTGTGCTTTTCATTAATATTCATACATAATTCAGAAAAGGACCAACGCTGAAACGAACGAATTAACGAGAAACAAGCTATCAACTTTCAGATGGTATGATAGTCTCACTGTGGCATTGCAGACAACAGTAGGAAGCATAATGAGTTCAGATTCCGAACAAGTCGTTTTTGTGTACGAATTAAATACTACTAACCTCGCTTAGCCTCACATGCATTCCAAATAGGGAGACCATTTGTGCTGATTGGGTTCATTGGTCTGAAGTTATAGCACAAAAACATGCGTGAATAACAAGAAAAGCATTCGAAAAATAGACTACGAAGTATACTTACGTTCACTTGCTGGCGCAGGATGTCGAATGGTCATATCAACCCAGCTAAATGAGGAAAATTGGGAGAAAGAATATCAGTATGCATTCGGTGTTTTAAAAATAAAACACAGGAGGAGAATGATTTGCGGGACACCAAAAGATTCGCTATCAATGCAAACACGAACAACAACAATAATAAAAGTAAAACTAATAATTCTAACAATGTCAAAATAGATCCATCAGACAGGTGGTGAATCCTTGTCTTCTAAGGCTGCACCCTAAAGTGGAAGCAAAATTATAATAGCATTCAGCTTAGCAAATAAATCATCCGCGGAGTCAAAATTAGACGGACCCATCAATCTCAAGCGATTGCATCAAATGCTTACGGTCGAAAATTGCAAGTTTACTAAATGTACGCACGCAATACGATTAACTCAAGGGAAGCAAGGATGTGAGATTCCAAAGCAATTTTATCTTGCTCAGGCAGCAACCGAATACTTATCATCATCAAGTATTGTATGTATCTATGTATGAAAGCACAAGCCTGATCCAGGCAAAGTGCCGCACAGTCAGAGACTGCAAGTGGGCTAAGATACTGTCAGGTTGCCCAGGCCTAAACAGACAAGAGGGGAAAATGGAAATTGTAGTATGACTCAAGCGTGTTTCAGCATGCAGCTCATTACCATTGGCCAATCAATTCAGCACGATATTAGCCGCACAGCACAGAAGTGCTGCACGATTGCACATCCGTGCACCGGTAGCAAATACTGAATGCTAAACCGCCACCCAAAAGTGACAAATTAAAATCCCAAAAGTTGATGAAGGTGTTAGACTTAACCAGTTATTGAATCTGATGAAAAAACGAGACTTCCCAAGTTAAAACTGTGCAAAGAAACGCCAACATTCATTCACTCAACAGACGAGTAATCAGGATCAGCTTGGGAATTCATGATTTCCATAAGCATCATTATGAGGCACGTATATAGAGCCAGACAAATTGCCAAGTGATTAATATTACTATTGTGTGAAAGCACAAGCCTAATCCAGGCAAAGTGCCGCACGGTTATAGACTGCACGTGGGCTAAGATACTGTCCGGTTTCCCGGGCCTAGACAAATATGACAAAAGAAATAGAAGGAAAATAGAAATTGGTTTTCCCAAAAATATGTTAGAAGCAAACGACACTCACGTTTGTTCTTCTTTTTTCGATTGGATTTTTCTTTTGCGCAAGATGAACACCACAGTGGTTACAAGCATGACCAAACCCAGAAAAGCAACTGACCCAAAGCAAACAAGAGTAAAAAGTATCAATATATGATTTACAAAACGATGCGTTGTAAAAGGGTGCGTGAAGAGTATTCAGTGAGGCCTCTTTATTTTGTAGGCTGATGTATGAAATCGCAAGCTTGATCCAAGCAAAGTGCCCCAAAGTCATAGACCGCACGTGGACTAAGATACTGTGAGGTTGCCCAGGCCTAAACATATATGGAAATGGAAAATAGCAATGACAGTGAGATTCCAGCGTGTTTTTGCATGTAGCTCATTACCGGTGGCAAATCAGCTAAGCTGCACAGCACAAAACTGCTGCACGCCTGCACGTCCGTGCATTGTAGACCGATAGCCGGTAGAATCTCAATAACAATGTAAAATTAGAATGTGACTGAGGTGAAAAAGATTAATACTAATAGAGAAAGCGGTTTAGGGCATTTTGTGGATTCAAAACATGGAATGTGTTAACAATCTTTTTTCTGCACCGCATAACTTGATGAAACACACCTGCAATAAAACAATCGGACCATTGTAGTAAACTGAAGATCCTCACTGATGAGCGCAGCACGGATGGTACTGCCTGAATATCTAACGGGATCCAGATATAGTAACACGGTGGTTACGTACCCTATCTGTATGTATGAAAGCACAAGCCTGATCCAGACAAAGTGCCGCACAGTCACAGACTGCACGTGGGCTAAGATACTGTCAGGTTGCCCAGGCCTAGACAGATATGATAAAGAAAATAGAAATGGTAGTGTTTTAGCATGCAGCTCACCACAGGTGGCCAATCAATTTAGCATGGTATTAGCCGCATAACACAGAAGTACTGTACGATTTCACATCTGTACCCTATCTACCCGAATCAGTGAGTGTTTTGTTCAGGATATTTTCCTACAGACTATGACAAATATTGCCTGATTGGCCAGCGGAACCATGAGAACAGATAGCAATGATACACGGTGAGGAATTTTACTACGAAGCTGTAGCGATAATGGATGCTTACGCCAACCGGATTTAGTTTTATCCACACTTTGCTTGTAGAAACCGTTAGAATATAATCAGGTCATTGAAATTAGAAAGGAACAATTCAGTGCACCATAAGGCTTCGTTCATCGTTGCCCGATGTACAATGGGACAAGTGCGATACCGGAAGGATGCCAGAATCTTGACTGCAAGTTATGTCGAAAGGACAGTAACACTGATGGTAACATTTAGCTCAATTGTAAAATGTACAAGTAACAAATGTAATATAGCGATGACAACCACAGCATCAAAATGACGTCACAAATTAACCGTATTTTCCCGCGTATGTTCACCGCACACACTTCACACAACCTGTTTCGCATTTCAAGTTCTGCGGGATTTTGAACGTCACACGAATGCAAGATGATATTGAATCTAGAAGCCACCGTTTGGTAAAGCACTCACACGCAACGATTATCATAGACTAATGTTTCATGGACTCTCAAACACAGATATAATCATAACATAAATGATGATTGCAGTTTTACGTACTTTTCGAAATTAACGTTTTTTTAAACGCGCATTGTACATATTTACAGAAATCGACATCACAAAACTCAGTTCGGGAATCATCAGCGGTATGGGAATTTGTCGGAATAGGAATCACTTTTTGCTTAATAAGCAGCTATACAAGCACAAAAGTGTAGCGCTTGGCTCACCTATTTCACCGTACTACGGAATATATCGATTGAGCATTTCAAAGAGACAGCAATAAAAATGAAGCTCTAAAATCGAACACGTAGTGGCGTTATGTCGATGATACTGGTAGTTATAAAACGAGAAAGATTAAAAGCATTCTATGGTTAACGTAATAATTCGGATCAAAAACCCAGGTTATGAATAAGAATGAGTCTTTGGAAGGGACATTTGAACTGTCTCGAGCAAAGGACACAAAACTACGGCTTGTTAAAACAAGGTAGACAGGGCGGGCATCTCTGAAATATGGGGTCTGGTTCTGTAGCAGATGAATATTAAGATGCACACGGAATAGACAAAAAAGCAAAACTGTCAGTGGACCTTGATCACATCTGCACATAACCAAAATAAATAAGTAACTTCACGGCAATCAGTGGGTTGCTTCAATTGATTTTGATATCGCTTGTTCCTTATAATAAACGCGGAGCCTACAATGCCCTGCCCACTTCTTAGGAAGTTTAGGTTTTGATGGTATGGCATGAAAGCACAAGCTAGATCCAGGCAGTGCCGCACAGTCAGAGACTGTACGTGGGCTAAGATACTGTTAGGTTGCCCAGGCCTAGACAGATATGAAGGAGGAAATAGAAATGCTAGTGAGACTCCAGCGTGTTTCAGCACGCAGTTCACTACCGTTTGCCAATCAATTTGGCACGATGTTAGCCGCACAGCACAGAAATGCTGCACGATTAAACATCCGTTTGACGAGGTAAATACAATTAAAACCTGTTCCCTATTCCTACTGAAGCCCTTGGTCTGACGAAGCCTCTGTGTCAGAAGCGAAGCATTGCCGAAAACCTTCTCAAACCGATACACTACAAACTTCGTTTTCAGCAACGGGGTTTTGTGATCAGTTTGAAACATTTCCAAGTATCTTGTTCGATGTGAGAATTATGCAAACCTATCCAAAAACGCTTGTAATTAAAATTGGGTTACATATATTGAAATGGTTTGTCAGAAAAAGTTCGAATTGAATAAAGAAGTTACAACTAAATCCTAGTCGTTCAATGGATGATAAAATTGCAAATAAAATGTTTCACTTACCAATAATGATAATCGCAAACAAAGGAACTGGTATACCATTTATCCTCCCGGTACCTGTAACATTGATAGGATTTGTGAAAAATTGCTCCCAAGTTCGATGACATGTTTTTCTTTCATAGAAAACCGTGAAACAATGTAAAGACAACGAAATCGCCGTCTAAGTTAACTTGGAGTGTCCCCGAGAGATTACGCACATTTGATTATAATTTCACTCACACCGTACTACGCTAGGTTGGATGAGTTGTTTGCTAAATACTCCCTTGAAAAATAAGCAACCTTTCGCTTTGTTATTGCTTTAGACTCATCTGTCTTGACACGGACAGGCTAGCAGCATGCTAACTGCCTCACAATATTGAGTGGCGCTCATTGAAAAAATATGGAAATACACCAGTTAAATAATTTCGACTCACATGGAAACGAGCTGTTTCACCTAAACCCAAAGTTAGTATTCAAAATGTCAAAATGCGAGAAAATTCAATTGTTTGAATGTATCGTGATAAGATCAATGTTTTGCGGCGAAGGCAATCATGTATTCTGTATAGAATAAACGAGACTTATTGTTAGCTTTCCTATAAACATATCTTAGGGTTAAATCATTGTTTGAGCTTCAATTATATTGGTTTCCGGTTGAATGTACCTATGTATATGAATCCCAAGCATGATCCAGGAAAAGGGCCACACAGTCATAGACTGCACATGGGCTATGATACTGTCAGGTTGCCCAGGTTTGGGAGATATGCGAATGAAAATAGAAATGGCAGTGAGATTCCAGCGTGTTTTCGTGTATGGCTCAGTACCAAATCAATTTAGCGCGGTTAGCTGTACAGCACAGAATTACTGCAAACCGAATCAGAGAGCTGCTTCGAAAAACCAAAAACGCAAGCTACAATATCAGTCACGTGAATGCACTAACCATCTTTTTACTAATCGATGAGATCAACTAAAACCCATTGCTTTACAAAACAGCATAATGCGATGGTAGCGATCATATTTCACACGAAGCTTTACGATAGCTAAGTTTGAAACAATATGATTATTTGTACTCAAGTACAAATCCCGACAACTTGCATGGATGTGTAGTCGAGCAGTAGTTCTGCACTTGACATTTGGCTAAAGTGATTTGCCATCGTTATTAAGCGCCATGCCGAAGTTTCACTGCCTTGATCCCCTTTCTTTTATCTGTCACACCCGAGCAACTTAACTGAATGATAGCTCATATGCAGTAGATGATTGTACAGCACTTTGTTAAAATCCATAATGACAGTTCCATGCAAACTAACATCCGGTTAGCTAAGTTAAACACAGTAATGTTGAACCATTTTCACGGATTACCGAACTATATATATTTATGAACTGAAAACTCTGCCACGATTAGATTCGACTAGATTAGCATGTATAAATACATTGCGTGGTCATTCTAACAATTATTAGTGTTATGATTAAAGCACAAGCATGGATCCAGGCGAAGTGTCGCACAGTCATAGACCGCACGTAAGATACTGTCAGGTTACACAGGCCTAGACAGATATAAGATAAAATGGCAGTGAGACTCCAGCGTCTTCTCGCATGCAGCTAAACATGGGTGGCAGGATAATATACCACAGTGTTGCTTACGCATTACAGAACTACTGCACAATTGCACATCCGTGTGCGGTTAGAATTTTATAAAAGATTCAATTTAACAGACATATCATGTAAAGCCGATGTATACATGAATTCTTTTTTTCATGAGTGCGCTTTAAGCATCAACTTGAACTTCAATATACCTTAGAAGGTACACACCCTAATGTTTAAATGAGTGTCCGATCATGGTTTAGAAACTCCTGTCCACCAGGTTTTACTCAAAACCAAAATGAAGCCCGCATTTAAGAAACAATGGCGAACTAACACGAGCCCAAAATGTTTTGCTGGTAGCTCCCAATCCGGTAATTACCAATCACTACTAGAATTGTACTATAAACGTTTCGAAGCCAGACGCGTATTGACTATGCGATTAGGTTTTATAACACAATGGTTATGTGAACCGAACTGCTGACTCTGGGTGTCCTACATCCTGTGCTTCAAGTTCCACTAAAATTGAACTTGGCGTATTCGTCAGATGAAGGCGAACGGTTGGGCATGAAAGATAAAGTGTAAATGCGGTTGCTCGTAATCGCAGCACATTGGTCATTTATAAGCGGTTTCAAGCGTGATCTGGATTCAGTATGTGAACTTGATTTTAACGAGTATGCCTGACAGTGCCAAACGTAGTTAATTGTACCAAAAATGCGTACTTGCACGCATTTCCATCACTCACACCTCGCGACCGGTTTTGTGCTGTTTGCACGCAGCAGGTAGAGACAGTACGATCCGGATCCACGGTGAAACAGTGGAGGAATGGTAAACAAAGTGTGAAATTGTAAGCCACTGTTGGATAAGGTTGGTACGACCAACATGTTCAATCACATGAGCCCCCACTCATGTAGACTGGGTTTAAAATCCATGGCCAGGAATATAAAAGCTCATTGGCATGCATCTACATCACACACACACACTCACCCCACGACCGGTTTCGTGCTGTTTGCACTCACCAAGTAGGGACAGTAGGATCAGGATCCGCATGCGCCTAAACAGTGGAGAATTGGCAAACACACACGGGTCGTGGGGTGTGTAATGCAGCATGCAAATTAGAATTTTTTCCAGCTCATGGGTTTAACCCCGTCTACCTACGTGTGGTCTGTCTAGGCCTGACAACCTGACAGTATCTTTGCCCACGTGTAGTCTCTGACTGTGCGGCACTTTGCTTGGATCAGGCTTGTGCTTTCATACCATTATACCATAAATACGTGCGGACATGTGATTGAACAGGATGATCGTGCCAACCCAATTCAACAGTGGCTTACAAATTCAAAGTTTGTTTTGTTGAGTGTATTTCTAAAGTCAACTTTTGTTCAGCATCCAAGGTGTTTGAAGCCACATCAGATAAAGGAGCCATCTTCACCAAAGAGAATCACAGTATATTGTCATCTAGAACATCACCATATCGGCCATTATTAAACTCTTTATACTACAGATATCTCTGTAAAAACATGTTGTGCAACCTGACAGTATCTCAGCCCACGTGCAGTCTCGGACTGTGCGGCACTTTGCCAGGAACAGGCTTGTGCTTTCACATCACACACACACATACACAAAAACATGTTGTCATAGAACAATTGAGGAAACATTTTTGTTCTTATGACTCCGTGATGGCGTATTTTTTGCAATAAACATTGTCGTAGAGCCGAAATTTCAAATGAAGCTTTTGCATTCTTTTTTCATAAAATAGGCAGGAAAAAAGGGTTCATGCATAGGGATTGCAAGAAAAAAGATGCAAACCGAGTGCGAGTTCCGTTGGACAATCGAGACTTTGGGTTTAAACCAAATCTGAGAGGAGTCTAAGTGTCTATTTTGTGTCATACTTAACTAATTTTGTTAGCATTTCAGCTTAAAAATGTCACCCAAACATTTGTAAACAAACGACAGTTCGGTGGTAAAATTACAGCCTTTTACTATTCAAAAATTAGAGAATAAAATGAAAGCTGCCTCATATAATATTAGTTGATAATCATATCCTAATGCGTAGTTGACACAAAATCCTAAAAATATTATCAAAACCGTAGTCTATCACGACGAATAACCGACCACCACAAATGTGATGCCTACAACTCATTTGACGACAAAGAACTAACAAAAGAAATCGTGAAGCAAACATAGAAAAAATACCAATCGGAAAAATGTGACGCACACAAGAAATTATTCTCATCGGAATTGTCGAAGCAGTTATCGACGCCATCGCATGTGAGGCTTTCCGGTATGCAACGACTTCGCTCGTTCCAACATCGAAACGTGTTTGTTGGACAGTTAAACGAAGGACCGAGGACTGATGAAGAAACAAGCATGATCAAACTGAAAACAGCATTTGTTGGATTAAGTGCATAATAAATTGTTCTAAAGTAAAAGATTTTGCATGCATTGATGCCAAACTAGACAGAAATAGTACAAACCTTACGACATTGGTAAGTTGAAAATAACTTGTTTGAGTTCTACCGCCCCAAAGTATATGGCATTCGGATTAGTTTTACTGGGCGAGAAACTCGAATCTTTTGCAACAATTGAGAACTAGGGCGATCAAACTTGTTATTATATTTCAAAACCTTGCTACTCATGAGTAATAACGAAAATAACAAAATTATGCAAGATCAATCAACACGAGATCAGACCGGAGTTGGATGAGATTGCACTGTAAGTGCAAACGATATGAGCAACAAAGCACCCGCCATTCAAAAGCGTTTTAATGGTTGAAACCGGCGTGCTTTGTGAATCGCTTTTTGTACATGGTAGTTGTTTGTAACACATTCGCTCATGTATGGATTATTTTTTCTCAAGAAAATCAGGATCAGGAAGATCCTAAACCACGCACGTTTGGAATTAATTTCTAGTTTCAGCTCAGCTTGATTCGATTTCGCATCTTAGTAGTGAATGCAGCCTCGGGGTTCAAGAATAAAACACCAGAATACACGCAAAATATAACAAATAAATATTTATTCGCGGAACAATACTTACCATAGCTAGTCAACGTAAGGTTGAAATTCACATTTGATATATCCACATTCGACGGATTGACAATCAATTCTAACCTCAAACCAGGAGATGACGTTTGCACTACTTTCGTGAGCATTGTTTGAACATTTGAACAGTTTGCAAAGAACTGGAAACATAAAAGACATAAAACAATGATTAGCGTGACATCCTCTGATGAAATGAACACACAAGCAATGCGAATTGTAACAAACTCCAGTAAATTTCACATATGTTATGATTATATAATGAAACTGTCCGGAGAAGGTTTGGAAGTAAGGAACACTACTGGTGACAATAAAGTCAAAAAATACAAAGTTGTGATTAGAAAATGAGGAATAATAATCGACCATGACGTACATATTATTAGTATCTTTATGTAGAAAAATCAAAACCCAACAAAACACCTAATTTCCGCCACAAATTAATGAAAAAAGCAAAAGGTTTAATGGTATGTTGCCCCCGGTCGACTTTGACTATGGATATACAACGGAAACGCACGATCATCTCATGCTCTACAGCGTTTCCAATGACGACACACTTCGATTCCGGAGAAACAAATTTTGCTGAAGCATTCACAGACATAGACAGCACTCGACAAAATCGGTGGCATTCGCGCAATCTACGTTCAGCAGCCCACAGCAGTCTCTGATCTGTGGGGTATGTGGTAATTTAAGGTTAAATTTTTGATCGAGCTGCTAACTGGGATCAGTAAGGCTGAGCTTTGAAATAACTACCGATTCATATAGCAAATCTGGGTAGAGAGACCAAAAAAGCTCATGAAAAAAGCGTTTATGTTGGTTATAAACAAGTTGCCCTTGTATGCTACTGCTGAACGAGGTTGGTAAGACCAACATGTTTAATCACATGTGCCCAAATACGTTATCGTGAACCAATCCTCTCTAACAGTGGCATACAATCGAAACTTGTTTACAATTCTTTCAGTGTGTCAAGGCATGCGGATCCTGACCGTACTGTCCACACCTGATGACTCAAAACAGAACGAAACCTGCGTGTGATGAAAAAGCATGCAAATGAACAAGAGTTAACCAGTTTATTATCCGTGAGTCATCAAATGTTAGGATTCAAAACAAAATAAACAAAGTGCACTTTTCTGTTACACTTAGATTCATCATGTGAATCTATAATTCAAGATCACAATTAGCCGTGTCTTGTAGCTTGGAGGTTCCAAATAATTTCATTAGCTCAATATTCGTTAAAGTCTCAAGGAATCTAGTGCTGCAAGACGAGAAATCTCATTTGTTTAGCGTCAAGGTGAGTTTACTCAGCACGAAAAGTGCTAGTGGTGTGAACGAGGAGAAAATAATGGTGCAGTATTATGCTCTTCAGAGATGACTGATCGATTGCTCAAAATTAGACTGAGAATGGGTGTCAAAAATTTAGCTGGGCAATAGACGATATCTGAAAATTCCCTCCGGTAAACTAGTAGCATCACAGTCCATATCTAGCTTATCCGTATGAGTAGTACGCTCAGAAATCAGATTCACGATCTTCGGGGACAGTATAACCCTGGTAATAAGTAAGTATTCAATGTTTAAAAATCGTATAAACATTTCATACCAAAATCTTCAACAGATGAGGAAGATTGGGACTTATATAGCAACGAAATCGGTAATAAATAAACACAGAACTAGAATGTGCCTAACTTTGAAATAAAACATGCATTTAATCAAGTTTGGTGAACAAGAAGAGCGATATCAACACGACAGCAACACGGTTTGGAAATATATTCTTAAGCGTGACCAAGTAAAGGGTAGCCCAAATCAGATAAAACATATGAAATCCAAAAGAAGGCAATTTAGGAAAAAGATGAGCAGATCAAACTGTCCACTCCTTTATTAACAAGGCATATACTGAGGCCATCAGCAGTGTTTCTTAGGGATCGTATAAAACGCGTAAATTATTTAAATAAAATTATACGTCAAGATTTGCGTATTTTTCAAGTAATATCAATAAACGGATTCTGAAAAAAAATTCTCGCAAGATTGGAGTTTCAAAATGACTGAAAAGACATTTACGATTGATTGACGAAGAACACATTCCTTTCTAATAAACAAAATTTCAAAATTTCACAATTCAGTGATCACATTTTAGGTTGCCCGACATTTTTGAACGCAAAAAGCCGTAGTGAAAGGAAAATACAAATAAATCGGTCGTCCGTTTATATTGAAGGAAGAAACCCAATTTTAAACGCAAAGCTCTACACAAACTCTGCTAAAATGTTGACAGAAAATTTTCATCATTTAAATTTAAATTCAACTTGTTATGATTATGGATACAAAATGATTATAAGGGTCGTACGATTTACAAAAGGCTGCAATAATAGTTGAAGATATGCGAAAAATTAAGCACTAAAACAAAATGATTCATGTCTTTCTGGATTCCTCTAGCCAACGACGAAAATCGAATCTGTTTCTAGACTATAGAATACGTAAGAAATCGAAATAACCTTCAACACTCATCAGAGTGCCGCATGGAACCTATTCAATAGGACACCTAGGTAGCTTGCCGAAATACCTCCACGTGGTGCCAGCTGGGTGGGCTCGGTTCTCCGAGCTCAGCGAAAGGTTCGGCGGTGGTGTCTGAGGGTGTGGTGGGTTTTCGCCTGGCAAGCGTTCTCCCTATAAAAAGCCACAAAAATCCAATGATGACATCACGACGCGGCGGATGTGACTCGCCGCTCCAAAAGTCACTGCCCCTTGTCCTATCCAAGGACATTGTATGGTGCACAGGCAAAAACTGAAGTCACCAACCTATCAACGGGGTTATCGGGCTCCGAACTGGAAATTCCCAGAAAAGGGCGTATGAACCGCTTCGTCGGTCACCGGCCACCGATAGGTGCGAACCTCTCTCGCTCCACTGCCTTGTGGGTAAAGGCTCGGGGTGGGACCCCCTAAACGAAATCTCCCCTACTTCGGTGTAGGCAACCGGGTAGTATCATGCCTACGTTCAACGATGCCGATGACAACGCTTTGTACCCCCCTTCTCGCTTTGTACATCTCATTGTTTATGTTGAACGGCACTATATCTGTATCAGATTGTGCAAATATAATAAATAATAATTACACCTAGGGACTGCCCATTTATGCAATATCACAGTTTTGTTTTTATGAAAACGCATTAATAGAAAAATCATCGAAAATCAACATTCAAGAAAAATCCACATACCTAACTTTGAAAATCCATGTGTTCATCAAATCATTTATACGATTTTAATTTGATATTAGCTTGAAATTTCATTGTTACATCACTCGATTTAGGAGTTCAGACATTCTAAGATTGTTAACTTTCAGCCATTTGAACTAAGAGACGGAAATCTGAACAATTGCATTAATCAATGATGTGAGCAAACGGAAACAAACAATTCAGGCAAATATTCAACAGTCTATCCAAGCAGATATACATTTAACTTGCTGAAAAGTCAAATAGAATTCACCTGGAAAATTAAGAAAATCAACCATTCATATCTTACGTTTCTTAAATCAATTTGTTACTATGAAGACCTATTATCCAACGCATGTTTAAGTAGTTATAACTTTAGCAAGCTATTAAACACAAAAATAGAGTGCTCTTTTAGAATTATACATTTACAACATGGCCAGACCCTATTGATGCAGAGGTAACTTGGCATAGATTGGCGCTGCCCGAATTCCACTCCAAGGGCAACTCTCATCACATTGTTTACAGCACATTGCGACGTGTTACGTGGTGATTAAATTCACAATCTCTTATTAGCTTGTTTGATTATTTTTTATAGCCTAAACATTTCATAGGAAAATATGTTCATAATGCAGTTGGCAGCGACGAATGTGATGGTACTAACATACTGAAACTGTTCAAATTATTTGTAATGGACCACCGCCAAAGTGAAAAGTGTAAATACATATCAGCATCATTAAGCACAGTTCTAGAGCCAGACAAGGTGCCAAGAAAAAAATCAGGAAAATAAAATAAGCAAATGCGGAAAAAGAAAGATGGCTAGTGGGAAAAGCATACATTGCCCACATTCAAACATTTTCCAACATTTCCCCACTTTCTAAAACGTTTTATAATAATGATTTCATTACGACGATTTGACCATCATTCAATTATGAGCAACAACAATGAAACAATGTTAAGAATGATGTTGTCAACGTAAACGTGGAATTAATATTTTTTGGAATTCTATATGGATAATAAAGAGTATCTGCTCCATGAAGACTGGTTTTAAATATTAGGTGGAAATTGGGCCCTGGCAGATAGCATGAATTCAGCATCTGAGTCGTGTATTTCTATTAAAAAAATTATGTTTAAATTTTTCCACAAATTGTCATATGCATCATAAACAAAAGCAGCATTATATGGGTACCTTATGTTAAAATTAATAATGAAACGTTCGCTATGGATATTAAAGTAGCGTTGGGAAGCATCAGATGCAAATGAAATGTACAGTACAATCATTTTCCCACATTATGTCAAACTTATATATGTCCCACACAACCAAATAGAAGTCTTTTGTGTTCATCGTACAGGACCTTCTCTCCAATTTCAAGATTGAATTATTATATCAGTCTGGGCCTAGGCAACCTAACAGTGCGGCGCTTCGCCAGGATCACACTTGTGATTGCATACCTATATCGCTAATTATCGAGCGCTGGTTATATTATGTGCACGACATTCGCTTTGAGTAGGCTTCACAAACAAAATCATTGGAATCGGACACTATATAACATTATTAAAGTCAACAAACGATATCCTAAACCAGTGACCGAAACTGAGAAGGTAGCACAAACGTTTCATTCTATTACACACAACAAGCTTTGACTAGAATGCCGAAACATGGCTTATGTTATTGTGAAACTTCTTTCAAAAACATCTGACCAAGGAAAGTTTCAATAAAGGCAAAAGCAGACCCTTTATTCGTGACTTCAAAAACTGCAAAAATAAGGCCGGAGCAGAGTCAAACAGTTATTCTTTGCCTCCGAATAATGCACAAAAATCTCACGGTGCCGAGTAAATCTAGTAATAAAATGGACTGTATAATGAAGACTAGCTAACAGCTTTTCGGCAAATTTCCATAAAGGTTGCTAGACTTCCAACTGGAAGTCAGTTGAGTTCAACTGGCTTTTCAGTTGATTAAAAATGGTTATTTGCCACCAGACATGTTGTTACTCCATCATATGGATTCCGAAAAACAGATTACCATAAAAATTCCTAAAGCATATACAATGACTGACGGATATGCTTTGCTTTTAACCCTTAACTGCCTGAATTATTTTACCAGCGTCACCTCACTTCCGAAGTTTGTTAACAACTGGCGCGCCGCATGGCTCAGCCGTCTCAAACGCGTATCAAACGAGAGCGGAACGTGTGACGAATCCGATACTCCCGGCATACGGAAGTGATCTGTCTAAGTTATCCTATCATAAACCTTTAAATTTTGTGTACCGAATTTGACCCATTCGACCGTTAAGGGTTAATACATTACCAGAGAAACAGCGTAAAGAAATCTTCTTAGAAGTTCTTTAGCAAAGCTTATGACTCATGTATGAGAAAAACATTGCAGAATCTTTACCATTTAAAAATTTCTGAAAATCGATTGACAGCCAGTAAACCGAACAGTTAAACAGTTCAACGAAAAATTCACCACGCAGGTTTCAAGATTCAGATTCAAGATTTATGATTGAAAAAGCTATTAACTTTACAATGACCACAAGGTCGAACTATAGGTGTGTGTAATCGTGCAGCACTTTGTGCTGTACGGCTAACACCGTGCTAAATTGATTGGCCAGGGGTAGTGAGCTGCATGCTGAAACATGCTGGAGTCTCACTACCATTTCCTGTTCTTTTTTCGTCCTCATATCTGTCTAGACATGGGCAACTTGATAGTATCTTAGCCCACATGTAGTCTGTGACTGCGGCACTTTGCCTGGATCAGGCTTGTGCTTTCATACAATACCATAGTTGGACAATTAAAGACCTATTGATACAAGCCAAACAATTGTATTTATTTTTTAATGAAAACTTACAAGTAATTTGGGATCAGCAGGAACGACCATTGGGACACGTAGGTTAGGATCATCATCGTCGATCACTTCTTCCCTAACACTCGAGAATTCGTTTAGTAATACGAACGGGCAGTTTCCGGACTGCTTCATCAGTTGAAGAAAATTGAACTTGAAGTTTATATAATGATCTTGGGCATTAGCTTGGAAATAGCAATGCGTTCTTCCGGTTTGACCAGAATGCGTGACAACAGCTCCAGAAAATGCTATTGGGTTTACAGGAATTCCGAAACATTCTTGAGTGTCAACTGGAGTGTTATAAATTTGAATAAAATATAATTACCAATTATGGTATTAGCCTTTGAAAGCGGTAGGCTATCAGCATATAGAAGAAATAGTAACCAGATCATGACACCCCATGAAAAATTGAAATTCAAAAAGCCGCTGTTTACTCGATCGACCTTCAGTTCAGTTCAGTTCAGTTTGCACAGGACAGTATGTGGCTGACAAGCTAATCGAGCGTCCAGAATTTTTTTTGGTGGAATGCTGCGGAGAAGCGCCCACCACTGCCAAAGGGTCAATCCATTTTCACCGTGTGGAACCTCTGATGGTCTTAGGACTAGGAGAATGTAGTTGGAGGAGCACCGCCTATAATCGATGCACTGGCAAAAGGTAATTTTCCTTCTTCTCTGTTTGCAATCTCTGATGATCGCGGTGCCAGGCGCTGTAGTAGTAGGATAGTAGTAGGACAGCAACGCGCAATAATCGATGCTGGAAAAAAGAAAAGGCAGTTTCTCCTCACCAGCACGGTGAGAGGTCAGCTGATGGAGAATCAAGAATAGGAAGATGCTCTAAAATTGCTACAGTGAATAGCGAGCAAAATGGAGGACAACCTAAGCATGGTAATCATGGGATGTAATCAGAGAATAACTTACCCAGTCACGGTCTAAACCCTGCTTGAAAGTTGAGACGGAACTACAGGAGATAAGTTCTTCAGGGAGCTTGTTCCAGAAGTTGACCACCCTGAAGCTGAAAAAGTTTTTCCTAGAATCTAGTCGACATCGTTCCTTAGCGAGCTTGAGTGCGTGTCCGCGAGTGCCCAGCTTAGGACTTAAGGTAAAGATGTCATCTGGATTAACGCCGCTTAAGCCCTTTAAGATCTTAAAGGTTTCAATCAAATCACCTCTCAAACGACGACGCTTAAGAGAGAAAAGACCCAGAGCCCAAAGGCGATCAGCATAACTTTTCCCACGCTGACCCTCAATCATGCGTGTTGCTAGTCGCTGGACGCTTTCAAGTCGAATGATATCCTTCTGGTAGTGAGGACACCACGCCTGGACACAATATTCCAAATGCGGCCTGACTAACACCTTGTAAAGTGGCAGGAACACGTCGGGACTTCAGTTCAGTTGTACAGGACAGTAAGTGGCGAACGAGCCAATCGAGCGTTCAGAATTTCTTTTGGTGGAAAGCTGCAGAGAAGCAACCACTACTGCCAAAGCGTTTATTCTTATTGTGATTTGGATATCCTCGACGATCGCGATGCCAAGGTATTATCCGGGTATTATTTAAAAAGCACCACGTAATGAATGATGCTGGAAAGATAAGAATACATTTTTCCTCACCAGTACGGTGAGAGGTCAGCTAAAAAAGAGTTGTGTATTAAACAAACAGAACTTTAGCACAGGACAGTATGTGGCTAACAAGCCAATCGAGCGTCCAGGATTTCTTTCAGTGGAAAGCTGCAGAGAAGCACTCACCACTGCCAAAACGTTTATTTTTGTCTATTGGAAATCTTGCCGATCGCGAAGCTAAAAGATTATCCGGGTTGAATTTAGGAAGCACCGCGTTATATCCGATGCTGGAAAAAGAAAAAGCAGTTTCTCTTCACCCGCACGGTGAGAGGTCAGCTAAAGTAGCATCGTGTATAATAAATAAAAAACACAGAGAACTCTAGCTCTCACTTTATTTACGGGATAACGCTGAAAGATGAAAAACCTAAGCTTGTATAGCAATTAAGGAGAGTATTCAGGAAAAAACGAACCCCAGTTGCTGTCCAAACCCTGCTTAAAACTAGACACGGTACTGCAGGATATAAGTTCTTCTGGAAGAATGTTACAGAAGTTAACAACCCTAAAGCTGGAAAAGTTTTTCCTGGAGTTTAGCCGACATCGTTTCTTAGCAATTTTGAGTGAGTGCCCCCGGGTGCCCAGCTCGGGGCTTAAGGTAAAGAAGTCGTTTATTTGCACGCCACTCAAACCCTTCAATATCCTAAAGGTTTCTATTGAGTCACCTCCTAAACGACGGCGCCTAAGGGAGAAAAGATTGAGAGACATTAGGCGCACAGCGTACGGTTACCCTCGCTGACCTTCAATTATGAGAGTTGTGAGGCGCTGTACGCTTTCAAGTCGAAGGATGTCCTCTTTGTAGCGAGGACACCACGCCTGAACACGGTATTCAAGATGCGGCCGAACTAATGCCTTGTACAGTGGCAGGAATACATAGGGTCTTCTGCTCGATAGCACTGGTTTCAGTCGAAAAAGTACCTTGTGTGAACGCTGAGCCACAGCGGCACATTGGTCCTCCCATTTGAAGTCAGCCCTAATCAGTACACCTAAATTCTTAACACACTGTGTGCCATTAACACTGAGAGAATTCCCCGCCACCAGGACCGAAATCTTATCAACCAGTGCTGACAAGAGTTGTTGAGGTTCAGTGGGAAATCATACTGGTATGACCAGTACCGAACCTTATGGTACACCACTGATCACGTCGGTTTGATTCGACAGCGTAGATCCTACCAAAACTTGGAATGTTTTACCTATAATGAAGCCCTTTATCGAAGTAAGTAGAGTACCCCGTATGCCTTTTGCTGCTATCTTAATCTCTAGAAGGCGGTGGTTTACGGAATCAAAAGCCTTGCTGAAGTCTAGGTAGAGGGCTTCGGCAGGCTTTCCTTCATCTATCCTTTTAGTGGTAGTATTGAGAAAACTGAGAAGGTTTCTCAGGCAGGATCTACCCTTAAAAAATCCAAGCTGAGTTACACTCAACAGAGAATGCCGACAAAGATGCTGACAGATTTTGTCACGCAGCAGTTTTTCTATTTCTTTGGAGACGATGTTAGTCAGGCTGACCGGTCTATAGTTACCAACAGTTGACCTGCAACCACCCTTGTGTATTGGCACGACTATGGCTTCCCTCCAGTTACTGAGATCAACTCCTAGTTGTAGGCATTAATTAAAGAGCTAGCAAAACGGTTCGACAAGCACCGAGGCAAGATTTTTAGGCATATTTGAGTAGATGCCATCCGGTCCCTCAAATTTGTTGACCCGAAAACTTAATAAGTGCGTCAAACACCTCAACCTCATTGAAGGACAACTCATCTAATACATGGACACCAGGTGTCAGGTTGAGCATACCTGACGGTGCGTTTGAAGAATTATCCCGTCGTTGAACGCTACTGAAAAACCCTGAGAAGGCAGTCGCCTTAGACAGGTCGGTATCGGCAGATTTTCCTTTTGACTGTGCGTAGCTAGAAATTTTTTCTGGTTGGATTTAGCATCCCTAGCTAGAGATAACTTAAAATCCTGTTTGAGCACACGTTGTTGTTTAACACAGGCATTCCGAGCGGTTTTGTAGCGGGCCCAAGAACCAGAAGTTATTGCCGCCATAGACGATCCCGTTTACAAGTAGACCTACGGACTCGAGGAGACCACCAGTGTGGCCTTTGATGCCTTCTCGCACATTGCAGCGGAGCGTGCTTGTCTTGTAACTCGTTTAGATACTTAGAAATTCTATCCCAGTTTTCACTTACATTTGGATCGCTCGATAACAGAAGGGAAGATTTTGAATTCTGCATGAGTAAACCCCAGTCTACAAGCCTAAAATTGCGTCTAGGACGAGAGAAAGGTTTGCGAAAACGCAATATCGCTTGTAAGCTTATCATTACGTGATCACTTTTGCCGAGCGGCGGTAGGTACTTTAAATGACTAATGGCTTCTAGCTGGGACGACAATACCAAGTCAAGAGTGGATGGAGTGCATCCATGGCGAAATCTTGTAGGATCATTGACATGCTGGTGCAGCGCATGATTATGGAGCCATTCGAGAAAGGTGTCAGATTGCTGGGTGACTAGACCAGTGGGGACAGGCCAATCTATGTCTGGGAGGTTGAAATCACCCTAGATAAGTACGCTGTGAGCTGAGTGAAACAAACCGTCGAGTGTCTCAATAAGCTGTGTGAACTCCTGTTGGGATGCACTGGGAGTGACGTAGACACAAGCAATTGTGAGCAATGACCTGTAACAAGTCAGGATACTCGTTTCAACTTGGACGTTTTCAACGGCTAGAGATATCCCTGTATCCATGTTGTGCAAACCATACTCCAAGAGCAGTGCAACGCCACCGCCTCTCCTATCGCCCGGGCCTATTGCATCTTTTGACGAGATACTGTTCACTGATGTTCACCCGCACCTCATCAATCCCAGACAGCCAGGTCTCAGAAAGCGCAATAACCCTTGGGTGTAACTGAGCCACGCAGAGAGAAATTCCAGCCCACTTATTCCTGATGCTGCATACATTTGCATACAATACTTGGGCACTGGTTATTCATGCTTCTGAAACTAATCCTGTTTGGCCCTCGGTCGAAGCACCCGAGGAAGCTGCACGTTTTTGGCGTGCTACTTAGAGCAGGAGCATCAGTTTTGGCTGCCTCTTGCGTTAACGTAACGGACCGTTGCCTGACAATTGAGACCGCATCCATAGAAGAGAAGCAACTACTGGAGTCATCTTCTCGGGTGCCATAGTCAATTGCGCTAAGACAATCAACGTCAGCAATCAACGGACAGCAAGACTAGTGGCGAAGTGCTGTTCGGTATGCCCGTCTGTGACTGAATAGCGTTTTGCGCTGCCTCCGGGTTAAGAATGACCGATCTTCTCATTGCTAAGTTTCTCCCATTGAAATCAGAAGAATTTTGCCGAATCCGGGACGGAGAGTTGTCGGGCTTCACCTGAAGTTTATCTAGCATTGAGTTTGCGATATATTCATCCCTAGCCAGGAATGCATCCTGATCCGCCTGATAATTAAATTCAACCAGAATTAGTCGAGGGCAGTTATCCATCCTTCATCTTCCTACTCGGTGGATTCGCACTGTGGGAGTGGAAGGCTTCATATCCACCATTCGGAGATCAAGATCTCTGCGAGACTTAGATTCCCACATCTGCACACAGAACAGATGCAGAGGTTTGAGTGGGTACGACGTTAGACGTGCTAGGCGAGGTTTCACTATTTTGAGGTATTACAATAATAAAAGCAGCGTCATTTGCAGCCTTATGGCAGGAGCTGCAATACCATTGTAACCAGCGGTACTTTGCATAAATCCCATAGTGAGATTTATGTATGCCAGAGCAGCTAGGGTCATCCCAACGCTTGCACGCTGTGCACTTAATGCTCCTGACCACTTTTTGCAGCAATTGCCGTTGAGGCAAGCATTAATTGTACTCATCTTACGGCGAGAAATATGAGTAACGATAATATACCAGAAAAATTATTGACTGATTTAATCACAATTAATTAATCAGCACGAAATATAACGGACTATTTGCTTTTTATAATATAGTGAAATAGTTAGTCTATTTTATAGTTATTTCACAGAATAGAGAAAATGCGTAATAATATTTAGCAGAGCGTGAAAATATACAACCAAGATGAACGTACCGCGCCTATACTTCACTTCACTTCAGTTCAGTTTAGTTCAGTTGCACAAAACAGTAAGTGGCTAACAAGCCAATACTGCGTCCAGCATTTCTCTCAGTGGAAACTGCAGAGAAGCTAACACCACTGCCAAGGCGTTTTAATTATTGTGCGTTGGATATCCTCAACGATTGCGACGCCTTGAGATAATCCGAGTTGTATTTAGGAACCACCTCGTTATGAATGTTGCTGAACAAATAAAACATTTCTCTTCACCAGTACGGTGAGAGGTCAGCTAAAGAAGAGTTGTGTATTAAAAAACAGAACTCTAGCATTTACTCTATTTAACAGGTCGATTTATAACGCGAACAGTTTAAAATAATTAGCGAAGCCGCGTTTCATAATGAGAAGTCTGACATCAAAAACTTTGGCTTTAGTATTCGGCAAAAATTGGATGACATATTGAAGCAAACATTAAAAAAAGAAGAAACATTGTGCAGGTTGGCAATTCTCCCTTCGCCGACATCATGCCATTTCTAGAATGTTCGTAGCTTGTATCTTATCATCGAGCGTTCGTTCCTTCTGGTCCAATTACGGTGAAATTTCACAACTACTCACTTCTAAGATTTCATAGCATACTGGCGTTGCCATGTTCTGAGAAACCTAGCTTCATTCGGCAATAGAAAATGAGTTGGTTTCTATTGAAGGATTCTGCTGTTTTCGACTTGACAGAACCTGTCCCTCGGTGAATCGTGGTGGCGGAGTAATTGCTTACATTCGAACTGACTGGTGTTCGTACTGCAAACAGGTTTTTACTTTTGATAAGCGCGAGATATACTACCTGGCCATTGAATACAAACTGTAACAAAATTGTTCAACTGTACATAACAATTGACCTTGATAACACACTTTCCGTTGATTCGTGTTCCGTGATGGATTTCGCTGCACCTTCGTGCACCTTTTGGCTACGGCGATAAACCTTCCATCTCCTGTGCCTTTTCTGCAACATTCTTGGGGACATTATTGTAGTGGTCAGTTCACTACAAATTGGTGATCCTGCCGTAATGCACCATTCGAGATTTTTTTGGGTACGTCTTTTCCTGATTTGCACTGGCGTTATTTCAGGATAATTTTTTCCCTCCTTTGACAAGTTTCACATCAAAACGTCATATGCATCACATAACTACACTTGTTGATCAATTCACAAGTCGGGTTAGAACACAATCTACAAGGGCAGAAAGTTTACTTTGTTAACTGCTTGTAAGCCCCTAGTACATCAATCAACGGATCGTCGGGTAGGTACTCTCCTAGAGAGACTATGCACCAGGATTTTGTCAGTCATTTTACGACTGACATACGATATATCTTAGGTGTCACAATTCCTATCCTTACAACGTGTGTGATAGACTGGCCACTCTCCCTCGAACTCAGCGAAATCGCTGCAGTGCAAGCCACCGATACCGGCATCGCACAGCTATGGGACGCCTATTCTTTCATCACACCTCTCCCCTTGCCCGATGGCTTGGGCAATATCCTTTGCGACCTATCGCAAAGCGCTTTCCGACTACTTAGCCTGTCTGCTTGTAGACGGCGCATTAGTCACACCATACGCAATCTTTCCCATCCTGGCATTCGTGCCTGCGTTACGTTTGTTACGGAAAAAGTAGTATGGCCAAAAGCCAGTGGGTACGTGCATCATAAAACTTTCATTGCAACCCCACTATATTTGATGATAGCCACGTGTACGTCAAGTATTTACCCGCAATCCGCCATCTCCACAGTGAGTAGAGTCCGGAACGGCACATTTGCCAATGATGCAGCGGGTATTTAACAAGTTATTATCGCTTGGTATGTCCCGTGCATGCTTTTTGTACCTCTTCACTATAACCCGGTCGTGGCTATAAACCCATGCACCAGAGAGTTTTTTTACTCACTTCTCAAGTACACATGCACCTCCAGCTTTGAAAAACGTGGCACGCGCCACCCGCGAATCACATACGCTTGTCGCCATCCTATCCGGTAACCTGGAATACACACATTCTTCGTGTATCCCTTCCGGTACACATCCACCTTCCGTTGTGGAAACCGTGGCACGCGCCACACCCGGATCACCGACGCTTGTCGCCATCCTACCCGGTAGCCCCTACTATCAGCACACACCGCCCAACACAAAGTTTATCAGACAAGGTCCTTATCAGCCAGACTACACGTCACTCAGCTTTCTCCAGGCGAGGCCGTTCGCCATCAACCCTGGGGGTGCAGGAACTTTTCAGCACCGACTATGTTTTCCAAGCTTCTGGTTCTTCGTTGTCAAGCCTACGGATGTGCCTACATCTGCTCTTACTGGGTTCATACTAAGACCATGCCAGACGGGCGATTCCCGCTAGCAGCTCGTACACCCCACGTGATTCAGCTCCAACAGCACGTTCACTCTATGTGAGACGTGACTTGGCTTAATTCTTATCGGTTTTCGTGAATCCTACCCTGGTCACCACCGACAATCGACCCACGCTGATCAAGTGCCTTGGCTGACTTCGGAGTGACTTGTTGCTGTGAGACTGTTTCAGCCTGGAAAGACCTGACACCGCTTGGTCAGTTTAATTGTCAATTCCTGATCAGAAGTCTCCTCTGACCAGACTTCTTGGAAGGGGACTGTGTAACAACATTGTTTAACTGCACATAACAATTGACCTTGATAACACACTTTCCGTTGATTCGTGTTCCGTGTTGGATTCCGCTGCACCTTAGTGCACCTTTTGGCTACCGCGATAAACCTTTCATCTCCTGTGCCTTTTCTCTAACATTCTTGGGGACATTATTGTTGTGGTCAGTCCACTACAAAACCCCGTCATCTCTCCAATTTTCAATCCTTTATTTTGATAAATGCTTACGTTATCCCTAATTGTCCATCTAACGTTTATAACGTATTCATTGATGACCTCTTAATAAAACTCACTCCTTTTCATAATTCTTTGCTTCTTTTAGTTGGTGACCTCAACGACTGCAATTTATTTATGTTTTCCATACTGTCTCTCAAAAATATTGTTCATTTCTCACATCGAGGTGACGCATTTTTGGATTTCGCCCTAATAAATGCACCCTATTTGTTTTACGCCCGCAAGTTTGCTCCAGTTGGTAATTCTCACCATTGTGTTGTCAAAATTCTTCCTTAAATTTATGGAAGCACTGGGCATAGATACCTCACCCGCAGAAATGGCAAAAAGGTGAATTCTAGAGCTTGTCAACCTGAAAATATTTCAGCCCTGAAGGACATGCTCTCTATCACTGATTTCAATATTTTTCAGGAAAATGATGTATTCATAGAATGTGATGTTCTGACATCCTATCTTAATTTTTGTTTTGAAATCTGTTGTCCTAAAGAAACTATTTTTGTAAGTACTCATCGTTTTTCCTCTGCCCACCTAAAGCGTCTAAAATGATTAAAAGAGAAAGCTTTTAAAATACATGATCGTAACACTATTGCGCATCTTTCTCAGTCAATCAAGTTCGAAATTCGACGTCTTGAAATGCTGTACACGAACACGCTTATTAGAACGAAAGACAGTCGTCTCCTATGGCGTGCGCTGAAACAAATTTGCGGAAAGAATTATAAGAAATGCCCATCTATTTTGGATAGAAATTCCTTCATTCCCTTCTTTTGTGCCATGCATATTCGATAATGTCTGTGCACAGAACTTTATTTTACCCCCATCCTCGTTTTCCAATTCACCCTTTACAAACGTATCAGAGGTATTTGGCGCACTTTCAGCTGTCTCAAGTTTTAGGGCTACAGGACCAGATAAACTCTCGCCCGTTGTACTAAGGGAATGTGTTAGAGAACTTTCGTCCCCCATCACATCCATTTTCAATTGTTGCATGGAAAAAGCAATTATGCCCGATTGCTGGAAATCTGTGTGTATAACCCCGATCCCGAAAAAGATCCTGGTAAATACCGCCCGATCGCGTGAACCTCGCAGTTATTTATAGCATTTGAAAGCATTGTTCTACGAAAAATGGCATCCAGCTCTCAGGTACACGATGCTTATCAGTTCGCGTACCGTAAAAATCGATCAACAGTTGATGCTGTCGCTTTGCTCACGGATTATATCACACGTTCTCTAGATAGTTAATAGAAAGCCGTACAAATTTGTTTTCTGGATTATACAAATGCTTTCAACAGTGTTGTGAGAAACTCTTCATTCCAAAAATTATTTGACCGTGGCGTTACAACAAATATCCTTCATTGGATTGCATCCAACTTTGAGGGTCGTCTCCAATATACAGTTGTGAACGGAAACGCCTCCCGTGAAATACCGATTCCGCGTGGTGTTCTCCGGGGTGCAATGCTTTCCCCATTTTTATATTCCCTTTACATTTCTGATCTTCCTTGTGACCCTTCTACACTTACTATTAAATACGCTGATAACGTTGTCGTTGCAATGAATCATAATCTTCGGATCGAGCAACATGTTTTAGAATCAGTGGTTACGAACATTGTTCAATGGTCATCCACGTTTGGTTTATCTCTGAATCCCTCAAAATGCAACGAGATGGAATTTTCCAACATGACTGGACAGCGTTATCAAGCCCTTCATGATGAAATTCTTCGCGTTTCGTTTAACGTCTCTGTGTTCGAAAGATGTTACAGTTTCAAGTATCTTGGCATAATAATATCTGAAAATCTTAGCTGGACCATACATGTAACAAATCAATTCAAAAAGATGCGCCAAATGTCATTCTATGCACTTTGCCTCCGTTCTGTCTCCATATCACTAAAAGTTATTCAACTTTTTGTTTTTTCTTGCATCATTCAACACCTACTTTATGCTTCCCCTGTAATTTTTCCTGGCCTTTTGGATTTTATGATGATAAGAAGAAGTATTAAGCTCATCTCAAGATTAAGTTGTGTGCCCGCTGACGACATTCGAGACACTATTGTTGATCGTCACTTTCGTAAATGCAACAGGTTCATCGCAACTATTTCTTCTGATTGTTAACATCCACTGAACAAAAGCCTTGCTTCTCGTGAATCTTTTTCCTCCACCCGAAGGTACTATGTTATTTCCTATTCGAGAACTAACAAATTCAGAAAATCTTTTGTTCCATACTTGGCTCGATACATGGTTGATCAGTCGAAAACTGTTATGGAGTTAAAGAAGCGCTTGACAATTTTTAATTGACGCTAAAATGTTCCAGTTATTCACCAATTTTTATTTTTCTAATTCACCTCCAATTTGTCTAGTCTATGGTAAGGTGACACTTTATTAGCTCAAGTATGGTTTCATTGTGCCGCACTTTATAAATTTTATCATATTTGTATTTGGTGGAGAAATTAATGTATTGCCGAAAATTCGTGTACACGAATAAAGTCATTCTCTTCTTCTTCTTCTTTCTTCTTCTTCTAAAAATGGTGAACTGCCTAAACTTGTAAAGCAATTATAGAAAAAGCTTACCCCAGATGCGGTCCAAACCATTCTTAAAACTCGCGACAGAACTGCAGGATATAAGTTATTTTGGAAGCCGGTTCCAGAAATTTATCATCCTGATGCTGAAAAAGTTTTCCCATGAGTCTAGTCTACATCGCTCCCTTGAAAGTTCGAGTGAATTTCCGTGGGTGCCCAGCTTGGTTCTTAAGGCAAAGAAGTCGTTCTTGAAAGAATAGCTACGCTGACACATTTTATGACGTCGTCTCCGTAAGAATGTATACAAGGTAAAGTTTGCTTCGCTCTGGTCGCACAGGCTGGTAAACTTGCAAGCGTCATCTACCTGAAGCAAAATGGTATTAACGCCCGAATCGATCGTCTTTGGTCAGTATACGCAGATTCAATGGGTTCCGCTGGATCACGCGTTCAGACGAGGGTGCAATCAAAGTACCATTCGGTAGCGGGAGCTTATTCCGACATTCACGCCGTTAAAAGTTGAGCGTTTTATATTTGAAGGTGATGCTAATGGTGTTGCAAGGGATGATTATATGGAGGAAGTCTAAGATGTGGTGTTGGTAGAAAAGGAGAACGTGTATAACAGTAAGATGATGCTCTAATTGGCAGTCATAGACGTACGGATGTTACTGCTGATGGGGATGAGTATACACACGAAACCAATTCTTTTTAAACGTTAAACCCATTGAAATGAAAGCATACAAAATTGTTGCCATTTATTTCGTTGTTGTTGATGAATTCAAAACTTTGTACCTATTTTCGATACCAAATTCATGGTTAAAATGTGTATTTTGTTGATTCGTTTGTTTAAATGAAACATTTAATATTAATGTCGATGAAGTTAATGTACTTAATACAAAACTGAACGGGATTAAATAAGAATTAAACTTAAACGTCAAGTTCAATTGTCTTCGTGGATGTGTCTGACATGGTACATCACTGTCTGATGTGGTTCCAACGACACTGGGATCTCGGTGAACAAATCCAATTCATCTGGGATTTCTTTGCCGCTAATCACGTCAGTGACCTTGAACAAAGGAGGCATCATTCCGTTTCGCCGGATCAACATTTTACACAAGGTGAACTTGATCTGCCTGCTTTGAGAGCCATTGTTAAATACTGCGATTGCCCAGCTGTTCGGGAGGTCAAACAGCTCACGTGACCAGTGCTGAAATGGTGGATGTGGCACATTGATAGTGTGATTGCTTATTTCTGAGTCAGGACTGTTTACTTTAATCGTATCGTGTTATAGATATGTGTTTTTCTAAAATCAATGTTGTGGATAATCATTCAGTTCGAGATAAGCAATGAAAAATAGACGGAGAGCAGATTTAATGACTAAGAATTGAAGTAACTAATTACTATTTGTTTGAGCCCAGTTCCTGAAGAATTTTGTGTACGTTCGACTAGAGCAGATCTTTTGAATGTTCCGTTTCTGACACGGTAGCTTCGTCAGGTCAAGACTGGTTGTTAGAACGGTAACAAAGAGCAGGATTAGCTGCCTATCACGCTTTGCGAAGCGAATCATTACCCGAAAACTGTTCTACATGATTGCATAAAATAATTTTCTATTATCTTTCGGGTAATAAAGAGATAAGTTAAACTAGTGACAAGGTAGATCTATGCATAGGTAATTTGTTGTCCAGACGAGAGTGATTGTCTTCACTAGAAAGAAGCCAACAATGAACAACTTCAAAGGAGGCATAAAAATGGACAGACCTACTCCATGGAGGGTTGAAATCACTGACTACCTTCGAGCAAGCACTCGTTCGCGAAAGAAATATAAAGATCTTGACACTAAATCAACGAGTTGAAAAACTTGCTCTTGATCGCTCACTTTAAGAGACAATGTGTAAAGCGTCAAGTTGGAAAACTATCAGATATTGCTTTTTTCTTCTTAATAAGGAAACGTGCAAATCGGTCAATCGACCGATTACTAGTCTTCACCTTGAGCGCCGTGAGAGTAGTCGGACAGAGGTTGGAGGACAATAAATCATCATGCATTTGCGACCTACTGTAGCGGGTCGGAGCTAGAGAGAAGCCGAAAACGATGGCGACATGTCATTTCAGTTCAACGACCGGCAGCTGACGCACATCTGGCCAATTATCTCATTGCCATTTCATCGGTCCAACATTAGGCGCACACACGCCCATCAATGGTGTCTGGATTTATACTGAAGTCAACTGGTCAAACGCTAATCAAGTTCACCCACGAATCCAACAACACAAGAGAGTTTAATGGCGTTTATTAGGCGCAAAACAAATAAAGAAACACACACTGATCTTATAAAGACAAACAAGCAATCACAATTGTGAATTCAACATGTTTATCACGGTTGTCACTTCGATCTGTTTTGTCAGTCGATTTCGTGCCAGCCGGTACAATTTAAGCCCTCGCCACGCATGGCTGGTTTCACCGACATCGACGATTTGCATATCCTTCTATTCCAGCTGACGGTGTACCTCTTTTCATAATTTCCAAAATAATGTCGTTCGAACCTTTCGAATCAAACCCTACCGAAACCTGAAACCCGAAACAAGTTCGCAATTGTCGTCGTCCGTCTTTTCGGCGCTTCTGGCTCTTGTGTTGCGTTGGTGGGTAGGGTTCTGCATATCATTCGGAAGCTCGTGCTTAGCGTTCATCTCTTATGCACTTCGCACCTTCACACTATGCTTCGGGGAGATCATTTAGATGACGATAATATTGTAATAATTAAGTCAATGGCCATTGTTATTGAAACACTATTAACTTGGGCGAAACAATGATTATAATCATCATAACAAAATTTATTTTGGACATTAGAATTCAACTTTATTTTTATGCTTACTTGAACCTCATCCGACATGCCTACGAACATTGGCATTCTCACCCCCTTGTCTTGGTTGATTTTGACCAGAAGTGTGTTTTTCAGTAGCCCCAGCGTTGCGTCATCCGACCGTGCAATATCTACCGAGAAGAACAATGGCGAGGCAAACAAACACCACAAAGCCATTTGACTTTGCTGCTGTTCCCACGTCAATCGGCCATCTCCAACTCTGAGCAGACCCAAGTCGTTGAAACGTCCAGGCCCCACGAGTGAATAGAACAACGAGTCGTACATTCGCATCATATCAATTTGACGTGTGATTCCGTACCAAATATCAGGGTGGTCTTCAATTAGACGCCAGGAATTGCATGCTGAAAGTATTCTTGTCCAATTTACACCGTCCGGAAAAGTTTCGTAATCAATGGTTATGAAACCGCCGGAACATGCGATATAGGCTGGATTCTCATCCTGACGAAACAAGCTGCTCAACTTCGACAAGTAATCCTTTTCATTGGGCGAAATTAGTGACGATACATCAACTGTGACGACCCGAATGCCCCATTCGGATAATGTGGCCACATCATTTTCAACGAAGCTACCAGACGTAGTAATTTTGACCATGGGCACTATACCTATTTTGCGGAGCCGATCACCAAGCGATTTCAATCCCTAAAATTACATGTTTTTCGGAATTATACTGCTTTTGCTCAGTTAGTAATAATACACTTTGGAAAATGTGTTAGGTAACGTGTAAGATTATGGGGTCATTTGAGAAAATTTGTACTGACCCAAACTCCAAGCACCAGTCAACGTTGTGGTTTGATGTAATGATAACTTTTTCCTTTTTGGGATATTTAATTGACAGTTCATTTGTTTCGGCTTTTATTTAACATTGGGATGAATAACTGCCTTTCATGTGAATTAACACCGTGATATCATTGATTTGACCTGTTAGGAGATATTTTGAAATGACCTAGAGCAAAACTGAAAATTAATATCGGCAAGGTCAGTCCTTAATTTTCAAAGGAAGTAGATGTAAAAGGTAATAAAAGTAAGCCTATTTACAATACAAAATATGCTTGCTTTAGGATTGAAAATACGCTGTTTGTTGACAATGATTCAATCTTTGCTCACTCACACGAGCTGGTCAGTCACTAATGAACTGCTTTTTGTCAGCATGATTAAAACCTTGTGTTAGCAGTAGAAACCAACAATGAACAATTTGAGATTCAGAACTCACTCGCTCAAATCTTTTTTGATCCACCGTCATGGTGCCACTTGATGAAGAATCACGTGATCTCGATAACCAATGAAGATCGAGGTCAACGAGGCGATACCCTAGCGCGCAGAAGTTTTTAGAAACTAAGGCGTTACTTATATGCTCCATTACAAATTCTCCGACACATCTTTTCGGTTGTTGAATGCAGGCGTCTGGATCACTGACAAAGTTGATACTTGACCAACCCATGGGAGGCGTCGAATAGAGATCGATTGCCGTGCAGAACAAAATCAATTCTACGAAGATGAATGATTGTGGAATCTGAGATTTGAGCATCATCTGTGCGGGAGAAAAAAGGATAATTTGAAACAACCACGAAGTGAATGTTCAGCATGATCATCGAAAATCTGGTTAACCTGTTTCCGATTTGCTAAAATCATGCATGCAAACTATCTATCTATCTGTTTATCTATCTATCTATCTATCTATCTATCTATCTATCTATCTATCTATCTATCTATCTATCTATCTATCTATCTATCTATCTATCTATCTATCTATCTATCTATCTATCTTGGAATATTTTCACAATATGCATTCAAATTCAAAAAATTCATTCATTCCATCCGTAATAGCATAACAATATCAGTTATTGTGAACTTTTGTAACGAACAACACTATGTATAGCGTCATCTTCCAAGCTGAGGCCGCACTGACACTGATATAGTCTGCTGAATGTCAATCACCCTGGCAGCGTGCAACTGCATATCGATGTGGGCACTGCAGGAGAGATTGACCCTCATTTAACGAACTGTTTAGTCATCTGAGAAGCTATGGAGCATAAAACCGGCATACGAGTGCGATGTGGCTGCAACTCCCGAAGGAGGCAGATATTGCTATCCATCTACCTAGAACATATTTCTTAATAGTAAAGTATATTTAATTACGCAACGGGCAATTCAGTGCATATCACCCTCTACGTTCGAAGGCTGCCGTTGTTAGCTAAGCAGTGTCATTTCACAATGATACTCACCTCAGTTTGATATTTTTCTGAACAAATATTTCTTCACAGTTAACACCAATATCTCATTCAGAACAAGAAAACAAACCAATGGCCAAATTTCGCACATTTTGTCTGGTTTCAATCACAGCTATTCTGGAATGTATGTTATCACATAACCACCGAGCTAAGAACTCCGTCTACACGGTCAGTATATATCGATCGATCGTTCATTTTACGGGGTGCTCTCTTTGCTCTCATTCTGTGCTTTTCGCAGACACACACCCAACGATCGGTTTTGTTCTGCTTCCACTCATCTGCTAGAAACAGTATGATTATGATCCACGTGCGCTTAAAACAGTGGAAGAATAGTAAACAGGTTGCTAGTGTATGTCATTGTTAAATAAGGTTGGCACGACCAACCTGCGCCAGACATAGTTGCAATAACAGAAACGTGGTTCCATACCTCATTGCTTAAAAATGAACTTTCATTGCCCAGCATGTTTCTATTCCGGAGTGACCGTTTAGGTTATAGCGGAGGAGGAGAACTCTAATTCAAGCAATTGTTTAACTGTAGAGTTATGAACGACCAGGCCCTTGATATAACTGGCATTATTGGAGTGACCTATCGTTCTCCAACAGCAACTCTCGACCTAAACAATAAACTGATTAATGCTTTGCGCTATGTAACAACGGGGTAAACAAATATTGATAATGGGGGATTTCAACTTTCCTCAGGTCTATTGCCAGGATGATCATCCATCAGAGACACTTGAACATGAACTTCGAGCAGTCTTAGATTACGCACCCCTTTATTACCACGTTTTGGATATACTCGAATGTGGGGATCAGACCGGCAGTCTACCTTAGACCTGTTGATGTTTGCTTACTTCGGTCGATGTCGACCATGGATGTACATCACAATCGCATGAATTTTCATGTTCTACAGCTTTTTGAACCACTAAACAGTCCAATTCGGTAGGAAAAATCTCTCCCGCTGCGCTTGCAACGATAATCGGAACTCCTTTGTTGGGTGTCTGTTGCACGCCAGCGGCGCGATCTACGTTTAACAGCCAAGAGCGGTATCTGCTCATCCTCACCTTGCAGACGACGCTTTACCTCCAATTTGAGAGGTCAAGGGGAAGTTCTTCGCAATTCGCCGGGTCAATACCAAGAGCTTTCATGTCTCTTTTGCAAACATATTTGTACCGCAAGTGCGGTCTGCCCAATGGTCGACTTCCTAATTGCAACTCACCATAGAGTAGATCGTTCGGAATACGACCATTTTCTATTCTGTAGACATGACCAAGCCACCGCATGCGGCGCTGACGTAATAGGGTGAACATGCTCTGTGGACCAGCTTTTGGAATCACTTCAGCATTAGTCAACCAGTCCATCCACTATATGTTCAAGATACGACGAATGCTTCGTAGATGGAAAGCATTCAGCTTCCGTTTTTGTCTTGCGTGGTTGGTCCAGGTTTCACTATGGTACAGTGAAGCATTTAGTACACACGCGCTGCATACCATCATCTTTGTCTTTACAGTCAGCTTGCGGTTGCCCCAAACACGAGAGTTCAATCGGGCCAAAATGACAGCTGCTCTGTCAATCCGCTTATTAATCTCCGTGTCTAGCAAGAGGTTATCCGCATGGTTGAACCAAGATATTTAAAATGTTTTACTGGTTCAAGCTGACAGTTTCCAACAGTGGGGATTTGAGGCGATACAGTCCCTTGACCAATTACTTTGGTCTTGCTCATGTTGATTGTTAGCCCAAAGTCTTTGCATGCCGACGAAAAACAGTCCATTAGCGACTGGAGGTTCTCTTCGGAGTGAGCAATAATAGCTGCATCGTCGGCAAACAGCAGGTCACGGATTAGCACATTTCGTGCCTTGGTTTGTGCTCTCAACCGTTTCATGTTGAAAAGCTTGCCATCACTTCGCGTGCGTAGGTAAATACCTTCTGTCCTCGTCCTGAAAGCGTGCTTCAGAAGCAAAGCAAAGAAAATGCCGAACAGTGTGGGAGCAAGAACACACCATTGTTTGACGCCTCGGCGAATCTCAAAGGCTTCTGAACTGTAACCATTGAAATGGCCCTTAGCCCTTCTGGCCTGAGTGGAACGAAAGAAGGAGTTTGAGCAGTCGCTGGGGGTAGCCTATCAGATAAAGCATTTTGTATAGACCCTCCCTGCTGACTTAGTCGAATGCCTTAGTTAAATCAATAAAAACGGCGTATAATGGCATAGGCTGTTCCGGACACTTTTATGAAGTTATCTCAGGAAGAAGATCTTGTCAACGGTTGATCTTCCCTTGCGAAAGCCACATTGCGATTCGGAATAAATTTTATCAGCTAAAACGTGTATCCGGATCTGTAAGACTTAAGCAAACAATTTGCCTACAACATTCAGAAGGGATATTCTTCTGTAATTGTTGCAGTCGCCTCTATCTCCCTTTTTCTTAAATAGCATGATGATCTTTGTGTCTCGCATCTGTTGTGGGACACACTCATCATGACAGCACTGAAGAAGAAAATGGTGAAGAGGTTGTAATGATGCCTCTCTGCAACATTTTATGATCTTAGGTGGAATTCCGTCGTCACCAGTGGCCTTCCCATTCGCCAAGCGGTCGATCGCCCTATTGAGTTAATCAAGAGTAGGGGGTATCTAGAAATTTAATGGTCGTTACCCGCTCACCATTTTCAAGTACATGCGGTAAAACCGTACTGTCCCTAGAGCAGAGAGAGGAGAAGTGTTCTAGCCATTTTTTTTGTTAAATTTTGTTGACAATCGGGTTAATGTGAGCCGTTTTAAGTTTGTTTGGACAAATGGCTAACTTGATCCTATCATACATACCGTAAAAATATCCAGTATCCGCAGCTTTTTATATACCAAGGCTCATTTCTGTCCAATAGTCAGTTGCACATCGCCTTGCAGTCTGTTGGACCTTATTTCTAGCTGCTTTCGAAAGTCGTAAGTTTTACCTTTGAACCTCAAAAATGCTGACCATTTCTCCACCAACACTGCAGTCATCTCAGAAGATTTTGTTTCGCACCAGTCGCTCGTTCGAGCTTTCTTCGGGCCGAAAGTGGAAAATGCGACTCGGCATATGCAGCTTTTTATCGATTCCCAGTTTTCTGAAGCAGATTCGATTGGGGTTGTCTTGCTAAACTCGGCTGTGAAGGCTTTTGCAAATCGCGCAACTAGATTAGGTTCGCACATGCGGGTGACGTCAATCCTAGGCTTACAAGACAATTTGGTGTGGTGAAATCTGGTGTCGGGAAGCTTCTGTTTTGCACAGAGCAGCGAATGATCAGTGTCAGAGTCTGCGCTTTGATATGATCTGGTGAGAAGTACGCTTCCTATATTAGTGCGCCTAACTAGTTTAAGATCAAGCTGATGCCAGTGCTTAGAGCGAGGATGTTTCCAAGAGACCTTATGCTGTGGTTTGGTTTGAAAGAAGGTGTTACTGACACATATACTGAACTGTGTGCATAATTCTAAAAGGCGCTGGCCATTTTCATTGATGCTACCTACACCGAACGTTCCGAGACAGTTTTGAAAAGACTCGTAATCTGCACCAACTCTGTCACCTTATAATAATTTTTACATAAGATCACACAGCTGTGGAGAATATCGTTTATAAACCGACAATCGGACGAAACGATAACGCTGTTCTAGAATTCGAGTACGCTTGTAGCACTAGGCGCAACAGTGACGGAACGAAATGCGTCAGAACAGTGATCTACCGTGCTCTGTGTGCCGAGTTACAAAGCACAAGTATCGCACAACTGGATTACTCCGATCAGGATAGTCATTGGCACTCTCTCTTACAGCACCTGAAATCTATATTGGAAGAACATTCTATGTTTGTTTTGAAGAAAAGTTCACAAAGTAATAAATGTTTACTACGTAGCAGGACTAAAAATTGGCTGAAACAAAGGACAATAGCATGGGAGTTTCACAAAGCTACCAACACAGATGATTTTTGGGTATAACGTACACGACTGCGAAACAAAGTTATCAGCTTGATTCGAGATGATAATCAAGATTTTTAATCGCAATTGATTTCTCTCAGAATCCGAGGAGCTTATATAGACTACTAAACGATAGAAAGAATATTAAACCAGGAATCTTTACTCTATAAACTTCTTTCGGCTTCACTGAATCTATTAATCAGACCGCTGACGTGTTAGCAGAATTTTATGCCGGAGTATTTGCGCCGTAATCCACGGAGCCTGATCGGGAACCAATCATTCGACTTGACCGACCGACCTTGAGAAAAGTATAGTTTACTCCGATGGTGGTAGCCTAACACATACAGAAAATTAACTTAAAGAAATCTCCAGAACCAGACGACATAACACAAAAGCTGCTCAAAACCTGTCATGCGCAGCTATCTGAACCTGTATCATGTATGTTGAATAATTTGCTCCAAGCTGGTGCGGTACCAAAATACTGTGACAAATAATACCCATTTACGAAGTTAGTTGCTGTTCTCAAGTTAAATATTACATGCCGGTGACATTGCTGTCTTCGGTACCAAACGTTTTTAAGCGAATAATAACCGTAGAAATAGCGCGACATCTGAAAACGAACGGACTTTTGGCAGTTGATCAACACGGATTTCTGAGAAATCGCTCTTGTCTAACAAATTTGCTGACAAGTTTAGACGATTGGACGAGGGTCGTAGATGGGGGGCTGTATTCATTCGTGTTACCATCACATTTCTAAATCTTTTGACAGAATTGATCATAATTTACTCATGAACAAGCAAAAGAACCACGGTATTGTTAGAAGACTCTATGAATTGAAACGTGATAACCTCAGCAACGGACACATCAGAGTTCTTGCGGACGGCCTATACTCGAAGAAACTCGATGTCACTAGCGGTGTTCCACAAGGCTCAGAGCTTGGACCAATACTGTTCCACGTCTATATGAACGATATACTAATACCAAATGACAGTAAGATGGTTTTGATTGCTGACAATATAAAAGTATGTTGACGAATCAGCAATGCTGATGATTGTATTTTGCCGCAAAACGATTTTAATGTTTTGTACAACTGGTCATCTAAAAATGAACTGCCATTGAATATGTAAAAGTCGAAGATCATTCAATTCCGTCGTGACTTTGGCTTTTCCTATCCATACAAGCTCGGCGACAAAATCCTGGAGTACATCGAAGAAGAAATAACATGGGTGTCTGGATTTGCGGTAGTATGATGAATGGTCTACAATGAGAATTCGTTTACAAAAGCGCGTCTCGGATGCACGGAATGTTACGGCGGTTATTTGGACGTTTCTCCCCAGGGTGTTTTCCCCTCTTGATGAAAACATATATACACCCGGTTCTAGACTATGCCTCACAAGCCTAGACAGCATGGCTTCAAAAAGTCATCTTACTTCTGGATCGTATATATCAGCGAGCTTCTAAGCTTGTCATTGGAATCGAAAATATGCCATTCGCCGTGCGACTCACAGGAATGGATCTGAGAACACTTGCACAAAGGAGAATGCGAGGTGATCTCATCCTCGCATAAAAAATGCTTACTACTGTTTCCCACACCATGGCCTTATTATTCCACCTTCGAATTACCAGCAGCAACCGTAGCCATGGTTGCAAGTTAGAAATACCACATTCCAAATGGAACCACAGAAGGTATTTTATTTTGGCGCGTGTTTGGTCGTGCCCTAGTGGTGTTTTCTGACGACTGTGTTCTAGCGACGGTTTTGACTTTTGAACCCCCTCGTTTTGGCTCACAGAACAATTCTCTTATTTCGAATCTGATCTTTTCTGGATTGACGGCGTTATGCAGTACAATCAAGTTCGAAGAAAAGGATAATTGGAATGGAGAAAAATACAGTACTGTTGTTCGATGCCTGTTGATGTTCTTGTCTCTAATATCCTCTTGTTCTTTGCTCTTATTATCAACTTCTTTGAAATTTTGTTAAACAAACCATGTACTTACGAGGAACCAAAAACAGCACTGATCACGCGACTGACTGAGTCCGAACGACTACGTATTCAGCGGCTTTTGACACAGGAAGAGCTGGGGGATCGGCCAACGGCCCAACTACTCTGAAGCATTGGTCAGCAGCAAAACGACCCAGTGTATGTTCAACAAATATTGGCTAACTTTGTGGATATGATTGGTATAACACATCTAGCAGAAATGGCGGATAAGATCGTCGAGATCGGGGATAACACTGTAAGCACGGTCACGAAGGCCGATCCAGCTGACAACCACCACAGTTGTGCAATCCGCAGTTTCGAAAATCGGCTCAACAGGCTAATGAGAGATGAGAGTCCCAAGAGGAGTCGTAAAGCGAATAAACGTGGTTTCTGTTGGTACCACGCGAGCTTTGAAATTAGAGCACGAATGTATTCTTGGTCGTTCTCCTTTCAAAAAGCGGGAAATTCGAATGCCATGTCGTAATGGCGGCCGCGAAGACTGGCATTTGTCACAAGTGTTGCTTCTTTTATGTTAAAATAAACATGAAGTTTCTCGTCGATACTGGAGCTCAGATAAGTGTGATACCTCCACAGTCACAGGACAGGAACAAGTTATCTAGTATCATGTTACGCGTAGTCAATAGTACAGCTATACGTACATACGGTAAAAACTCCTCACCCTCAATCTAGGCCTTCGGAGACCTATCAATTGGGTTTTCACTACACACGATGTTCCCAGTCCTATACTGGGCTTGGATATATTCTAACACCACGGTATAGTGGTAGACACTAGGCGGTGCAAACTGATAGTTGGTGTAAAGAACCTGACCATAAGTAGTTCAAAAAGTACATGTACGTCTCCCAAAATCAAGAGCGATATACAACATTTCAGCCCTCCGTACAAAAAGCTAATAGAGTCTTTCGTGGATATCACAATTCCTAACTAACAAATGTCAGATGTAAAGCATGACATCAACCACCAGATCATAATTATGGGGAACCCATGATTCAGTAGACCGCGGAGGTTAGCCCCTGATATTCTCACAACCCAAACGCGAATGTTGCAAACGGGAATTATCCCCCCGTAGGCGAGTCCACTACACAAGGTTCCTAAAAAGCCAGCCAACGACTGAAGACCATGCTCTGAATGAGCTCACGAAACCGGATAGTTATCCAATCCGGCATTTGCATGATTTCTACATGTCCCTGCATCATAAGCGAGTGTTCTGCAAGATAGATCTTGTTCCTGCGTATCACCAAATTACGGTTCATTTAGCGGACATGTGAAAACTGCAATGACCACACCATTTGGTATCTTCGAGTTTTTGCCGCATATCATTTAAAATGCCAACGCCGAGCAAACGTTCCGACGTTTCACGGATCAGGTTACGCATTCACTGGATTTCGTCTTCGTATACACCGACAACATCCTGGTTGCTAGGCGTCCCTACGATGAACAACTTAAACACCTCAAACAACTGTTCGAACGCTTACGTCATTACGGAGTGGTCATCAATCCCTCCAAAACGCAACTCGAACAGGATTCCATAGTTTTTCTCAGCCATCATGGCAACTCTGATGGTATTAAACCCCTCAGCGATAAAGTTACAAGGTTTCCATTACCTGAGTCTGTCACCAAGCTGCGTAGGTTTGTTGGCATGATCAACTACAATCGCCGCTTCATCCCAAAGTGTTCAGAGCTATGCCAACCCCTGACGAACCTACAGATGGTTGACAAAAAAGCGGTTCCGAATGGACGAGTCAGGTAGTCAAGCTTTCGAGAAAATCAAGCAGGAATTGGGGAAAATGGTGTTTTGCACACATCGATCCGCAAAGCACACGCGAATTATCAACAGATGCATCCTCTGTCGCTGTCGGCGGCGTGCTACGACAGATGAAGAACGACAACTTAGTACCAGTCGCGTTCTTCTCAAAAAAGCTACAACCCATCGATAAAAAGTATAAGACGTTCAGTCGCGAACTCCTGGCGGTGTATCTGAGTATTAGACACCTCCGTCACTTATTGGAAGGACGTGAGTTTGACATACTCACAGATCACAAGCCATTGACCTATCCTCTGCCTCTGACAAGTACAATCCACCTGAAATACGACAATTTGACTACATCTCGCAGTACATGTCGAAAATTAATTATCTACCTGGATTCAAGAACAAGGTTTCCGACATCTTGTCCAGATCTTCTATTGACACCATAAGTGTTAGCCCAACGGTTGATCTGGAACAACTGGCTAAATGCAAAGCAAGCATAAAATCATTCTCGAGCAGTTGTCCAACACCACTTAGAAGATTAAACGACTCTCCTTAAAGTGAACATGCAAGACCATAATCTGCGACACAACGACAGATACAACACGACCAGTCGTTTCCGAAACGTTTAGAAACCAGGGGTTGCTGCTTTATAGACACGTGATGGGACAACAACCACAGCATCGTAATCAAGAAGATTCAAGAAGATTCAATAATTTATGGTTTAAAAAAGCTCGTAGCTATACAACACCACAGGATATTCGTATAAGGACAATAAATATATATATACAAAATAAATTGAGTCATTAGGAAGATCGACAGTTTTGTAGTTACAAAAATGTCATGTCTTGTCGCTGTATGATTAAAAAAATTATTCGTTTGGAAAAAGATCATGTTATATAAACGGGATGCAGGGTGGAATTACTACGCATAAATATATCCAATTTGTTCCTGAAAATCCTTTCACTTGATGATTGGACAACATCTGACGGTAGGGAGTTCCATAAGAAACAAACGCGCACGGAATAGAAGAACCGACGGGAGTTCCGGTGGGAATGTGGAATATCAAATGCCAATGGGTGAGTACGTGTGACATGGCTTGACCGGAGGCGAAATAGATGCGCCTTTGAGTTCATTATTTTGTGCGTTAGGATTAGATCAATTCTAACCCGTCTGCGAAGCAGTGTATCCAAATTAAGATGTTCAAGTCGATTCTCATATGGTAGTTTGCGGAGGCAGCTAACCATTTTGGTTGCTCTGTGATAAATCCTCTCGAGCAGCTTGATGTCCTTTTGTAGCCACGGTGACCAAGCTTGCACTGAGTAATCCATCACCGGGTTAATATACGTATTTATGAGCATGGGGAATGATTCACGGGAAAAATGTCCGAAAATCCGCCGAAGCATACCTAGCATGCGGCTAGCTCGGTTGTACACTGCTTCGCATTGCATGCTATTCTTAAGACTTCCACTAATCCATACACCGAGGTCTTTTTCTTTGGTTGTCCATTCAAGTTGGTTTGATCCAAGGTTGTATGAGAATGGGAAATCTTTGCCAATTTGCAACATTTTACACTTTTGGATGTTGAATGGAAGTTTGTTTCGCTCCGATCAGCTGTTTAATACATCCAAATCGCTTTGTAAGCGCAAACAGTCCACGATTGACGTGATTCGCATCCAAACTTTAACATTATCCGCAAAGAGAACCATTTTGGCTGTGATAAGTTTCGGAAGGTCGTTGATGTAGACCAAAAAGAGAAGCGGACCAAGTACCGAACCTTGTGGGGCACCGCTAATGGGTTTGATTT
>JACCGJ010000361.1:24692-39715 GCA_013407085.1 Atriophallophorus winterbourni | reverse complement strand
GTGTCAAGGTCGTTCAATCTAGGCACGCCAAAACTCGCACTGCTTTGGAAGTATTGATCGTTTTTAATCAATTGAACATAACTCGCCGATTTGAATCAATATAGCAGCTTGGCTTCAGTAGCTTGGCTTCACTTTCGTTCATTGTACATATATATACAAATGAGCTGTAAATAAAACGAAGCATTCTGTCAGTCGTCTTCTACCACCTTCGTGAGTGTTGGGTCAGCCGGAACTCGCTCCCAAAAACACAACACCCGGGTGTCTGGATTTGCGGTAGTTTGAAAAAATGGTCTACAATACGTAAGATGTTTACAAAAGCGTCTCGGCATGTTGCGGCGGATATTTGGACGTTTTTCCCGGGGTGTTTGCCTCTCATGATGATCACATATATACACCCGGTTCTAGACTGCCGCACAAGCCTGGACACTATGGTTCCAAAAAGACATCTTACTTCTGGATCGCCGGACGTCTCAGACGACTGCAGCTGAGGACCCTTGCGCAAAGGAGAATGCGAGGTGATGTCATCCTCGCATACAAAATACTTACTACTGTTTCCCACCCCCTGGACTTATTATTCCATCTTCGAGCTTCCAGCAACAGCCTTGGCCATGGTTGCAAGCTGGAAATACCACATTCCAAACGGAACTGCCGCAGGTATTTGTATTCGGTGCGTGTGTGCTTTGTCTGTAATTCCCTACCTGTCGATTTGGTAAGCTCAAACAGTTTATCTATATTCAAATCAAAACTTGACGATTATGAGAGCAAATCCGAATTTTTTTTACCAAACTATTAATAAACTATCTTCGTCCAATTGATTTTGATTTTATTCATACACATATATACATTTGTACCTATAGTTCCACTCTATGGTTATTGTAAAGTTAATTGCTTTTTCAAACATAAATCTTGAAGTTCAAGACAGGGGCAACTGGTTTGCTCGCTTAACGGTCGATCATTTGTGATGAAATCTAACTCGTGTTGCTCGAGTAGTTAGAATATTCCCAGTAGGAGATGTCGTCGAGCGATTCCAAAAGCCGGGGAGATTTTAACTATGCGAGAGCCAGCCTGAAATAAGGGCCAATCAAATGAGAAACAAAAATCGCCAATAAAAATTGTCCTTTGAACGAAGGTTCAGTTTGTGAGCATCCTTATGCAGCATCCATAGAAAGAACACAGTGTGAATCAGTGGTATATATATAAATTTACAAATGAAAGTCATTGATAATTCCCAAGGACAAAGCCAATGAATATCGGGATTGAATCAGAATCGAACGGAAATCAGAAAACAAACATGGCAAGTTGAATGTTCACAGATAACGAGGGAAGGGAGGGGCGCTGAGCAATCCATCAGGGCGCGATTCCAAGCGCATACGTGCCCACCGGGGGTCGGTACAATTTGGGAAACGAGAGCAGCTGCAATCGGTTGAAAGCGTACTTGCGGCCACCGGTGTTTTTGAACACATTGTCCATTCGCAAACCGGTTCGTCGAATGCACTCCAGCGCGGAAAGAAAATCGCCCTCGTGCATTCCTTGTGAGTTCTGACGGAGAGGAGGAACATTGCAAAATATGAAAACGTGATAGTGAAAAAGAAATGGGCAAATGTGTGATAAATTTGGAAAAATGAATAACGCAAACAGCAAAGGTGTTGTAATGACACCAACTGAACAGGGTATAATTTTGTTCCGGTTAAACATGACCAATTTACCCGAGATAAAGGTGCAGCACCTTCCGGAGCTGGACTAATTTTTATCGCTCACATTAGAGGCCTTGTGTAAAGCGTCGTCTGCAAGCTGGGGAGGAGCTCTTGGCTGCTGAACGTAGATCACGCCGCCGGCGTAAAACTGAAGCCTTAAAACCGAGTTCTGCCTATCGTTGCAAGCGCTGCGGGAGAGATTGTTCCTCTCGAACCGAACTGTTTAGTCATTCGAAAAGCTGTAGAACATGAAAATTCATGCGATTGTGATGTACATCCATGGTCGACATCGACCAAAGGAGGCCAACAACAACAATACATCGATCACAGATTTGCAATAGAAACGCAGAAATGAAATTATTCGGTGACCATGAATTGAGCACCCGAAATATTGGTTTAAGAGAGGAATAGGTTTGACACGATTTAGCTCCGAGAAATCGTTTCACGTTACTTTGCATTACGAATGAATCGCCGATACACTTTTGACGCAGGTCGTAATTTCATTTTGCCCTAGAAATACTGATCGGATTGATGCCCGAGCAAAATTCTCGGTTTCTCACAGGCGACCTTCACTTCCTTCACGAACACTTGCTACTATCAGCAACATAAGTTTACAAACTTCACTGAAAGTTCGCAATCAAACTAAAACGTACATGGTACACGGAACCAAATGACAAAAATAGCGCCACGTTAGGAACTAGATAAACGAGATAATATCCAGTCGTCCATTGGCTAGCGAAATTAGGAAGCGACAATGCTAGTGAGACTGAAGCGGGTTCTCTGTCGAAGCTTACAACCATTAATGATGAAGGTAGCACGGTTCAGCTGTGCAGAACGCCGCAGAAGCACCAAATGCACACAGACATCAGCCATTGAACAAAATCGAAGACGTCGTATACACCGTTGTAAAATACTTCAGGACAATGAAGGAGGGGTATCATCTGACATAAAACAACGAACTACATGGGATTTTAGCCCGCGCATATAGAAAAGCAGATTGTCTGATGGGAGTGCGGAGAAGCCGCGGGATAAATATTTCAGGAGAAAAAGCGTTGCAGGGAAATAATTGATGATTGAAAGCAAGTAAGTAGTGAATTGAAACAAGGGAAACATCGTTCAACAAAAACGAGTAGAGTGTAGATAGTCAAATGACGTGGAAAAATACTCATCTGAACGTTAAAACAGACAAGCTGTATGTAAGAAAGTTCTCAAGGAAACTGCACGCGTTGGTATAAAGCTCTCAGAGAGTAAGCATGGTTGACCGGAAATACAAGTGGAGATGAGTGACAGAAAGCGGACTGTCAATGTTTTGACAATAACGGAAATGTGGACGCTCTCGAACCGTGCTCAAGTCGATTACTTAGAATGATTGACAGTAGATGTTTGCTGTCAATGATGTGGTTACCATAGTGACACATCAGATGAATGCACAAGTGGAAATAATTGAATGGATTCACAGGAAAAATGAAATTATATCAACGAAATTGGTCTCTGTTACTGGAGGACACGGAAAATTTCGAAAGCCATAGGAACTGAAGGCTTACAGCTAGCCAACGTATTTGTTCCAGCGTGACCGACATGGAAGTTCGATCTTTGGCAGATTTACAACTGGTCAGGCGCAATCCACCGAACGTCTGCGTGATCTCGGCGGCGGATTGCAAGAGCTCGACTGGCTTTTTCGGCAGCGGCGGTGTGAGTACGTGACGAATGTTGGTAATCAAATCACACACGTCCAATCCGGATGGACTGGTTGCTGGAAGGAGAAAAACACATTCGGTTGGTGGGTAGGAAAAAGCGGGTGACGAGAAAGTAAGAGTATGCAAAGTGCCGCCAGTCACAAACTGCAAGTGGGCTAAGATACTGTCATCAATGAAAAACTTTGCTAATGATCGATCAGGGCAGCAGAAAATAACAAGATAGAGTGAGCAAGAAAAATACAGAAATCTCTCCCGAGCCCGCAAACACGCAAAACGGTTTTTTAAATCATAAATGCAAGCTTGTCGAATAAAAGGTTAGACCAATGCCTTTATTTGAGCCTTGAAAATGGCCCCAAATGAAACGAGATATGAGTTATTTGATGTGCATACGTCTATAATCCAACTAACTCGTTACACATAATGTAAGTCCGGATACAGGCAAAGTGCAACAAAGTTGGAAATTGTGCCTGATCTATGATACTGTCAGGTTGCTCAGGTCTGGATAGATATAGACAGACGCATATATGGGAAATGAAACTTGCAGTCAGATTCAAGCGTGTTTCTGCATGCCGCTCACTACCGCTGCTATTGCTATTTTCCTTTCTTATATCTGCCTAATCCTGGGCAACCTGGCAGCATCATAGCCCAAGTTCAGTCTCTGACTGTGCGGCACTTTGCCTGGATCCAGGTGTGAGATTCCATCATAATCAATGTCATCCGTAAATCAATTTGGCTCGGTGTGTGACCTGCGCAGTACACAATTGCACATTCGTTCCAGGTTAAATATATATTGCAAGATTAGGAGCGCCAATGGAAGCATCGTGTACGATAACGAGTGTCAGGACCAAAAGGCAACTGACTGAAAGAAACGATGATTCTTGAACAAGATTTTAAGGAGACCTCTTCATCGCTTTCAATAGAATTATTCGTTTGCCCGGCAGAGGTTCGGAATATACCGGCGATAGGCTTCGGAAACGACGCGTGATACGTATGCGTGTACGGACGAAATCACAAGCAAGGTGCCGCGCAGTCAGATACCGAACATGGGCTAACATACTGTCAGGTTGCGCAAGCCTAGACAGATATGAACAAGGAAAATGGCATTGAGACACCAACGTGTTTCCGCACATAGCTCAGTACCGTTGGCAAATCAATTTAGTAGGGTGTTACCTACGCATTACTGAATGAATGAAAGCACAAGCCTGACCCAGGCAAAGTGCAGCACAGTCAGACTGCACGTGGGCTAAGATACTGTCAGGTTGTCCAGGTCTAGACAGATATGAGATAGAAAATAGAACAGGAAATGGTAGTGAAACTCCAGCATGTTTCAGCATGCAGCTCACTACCGGTGGCAAATCAATTTAGCACAAAGTACTGCACGGTTGCACATCTGTGCACAACTGCACATAAGCGATACGGATGCATACCGAAGTCAGTGGAGACAAAAAACCAGTGGCACTACAAAATGATGGTTACTTATCCATGTTTCGCTCGCCACGCGTCTCAAATAGATACTGACAACCAAGTCCAGCTTGTGGCATGCACGAGTGGCTCCTCGAGCCCGGCGGAACTGCTTCTACCAACAGGAGAATGGCCGAGGGCGAGTGACTGGCGCCTGAAAACCAGTTTGCTTCGGGCAGATGGAGCTCGTTAACCTGGGAGGGTATTTCATCTAAAGGAAGAAAAACCCTGATTTTAAACCTCCGCTGCCTTGTAGGATACCCGATCGCGGGAAAGGCTTCGAGAGAAAACCCTAAGGAAAAATCTGAAACAGAGTCTGGCAGACGGTTAGTTGGTGCACACCACTTCTTTCTGGCAAATCCCAACTGCCTTCAGGTTGCACTTGGTTGTGCAAAGGCTAGAGAAGCTGACTCGAACAAACGCCAAGTGGTGCTGGGGACGCCGCTTTGTACACAAATTCCCAAGAATCTTCATTGAAGCCGACTCATCCTCCAGGAGGAGATAGTCGCACAAAAGTAAAAGTAAGTTTCGCTCTGACGCTTCATTATGCCTCGTTGATTATTCGGTTATCCCCTCGAATTCAATGCGCGTGCCAAGAGATGAAAGTTGAGAAAAGCGGGTAAGAATCAAGCGTCAAATCGGATCGAGTTCGCAAAATAGCTCCAACTTACGTGGCGCGCCGTAGTGTTTGGTGTAGCGTTGGAAATAGGCTTCAAGTGATGCCAAACCGTGATTGTTGATGGCCAATTGCACCGCGGTTTTGTCGAGACTGTAAACGCAGAGAAATATATGTGACGAAGCAAGACAAATTGAAGGGATCGATTGGAATAATACTGTTAAGTACTGACCATGCGCTAACAAAAACGACCACAAGACCTTCCACGGAAATCATTATTCACGTTTCAATGGAACCGAAGGCAAGTGCGAAGATGTGAGCATAAGCGAAACTGGATGATGTGGAACAAATTGTCCTTATTTGCACCCTACGACCGGTTTCGTGTTGTTGACACTATTCAATTGCGATCAGAATACTCATGCTGTGAGACGTATTTTAGGCTTGAAAAAATAATACGTTAAAACGAGGCGGAAAGTTGAAAGAAACACCCAAATTTCTCATATGACCATAGTTTTGGGCTCCAACTCAAATACAAACAGCACGGATGTGCAATCGTGCAGCAGTTCTATGCTATACAGCTAAATTTGGCATTTGTAGTGAGCTGCATGCGAATACACGCTGGAGACTCACTGCCATTGCTATTTTCCTTGACGATATCTGTCTAGGCCTGGGCGACCTGACAGGCTTTAACTGTGCGGCAATTTGCCTGGATCAGGCTTGTGATATCATACATATACACAGACAGAAAGACAGCATGATCAAGCTTCATTAGTCCACGAATGTGCGGCACATTGCGTGGAACAGGCTTGTGCTTTCATCAGAAATGAAGCCATGGTAAAATGGCAAAAACGGGAAGTAATTGAAGAATAAAGGCCAAAGCTTTATACGAAAATGTTCACAAGAAAAGAAGAAGAAAACCAATTACGTACAAATGAAACAAAACTATTCGCAGAAAATGTGTACATGATATAAACGAGATAAATTTGACCGTAATGTTTCATTAAGGGGTCTTTTTGGTAACGGTATGTTGATGCAAATGGAATAAATGCTACTTTGATCGAGTCTTTACTGATGCTTAACGTTTGATGAGATCGTCGTGCAGTGGGTGAGAAGGATCGTTGAGGATAATATTGAAAAGACGATCTCAAATGGTAAACCAAATCGGTTGACCATGGAACGATTTTATACGGCAGAATGCTTTGGCCGACCAATTTCCGTTAACGATTTCACGGTTTTACGAGTCTGAGAAAAATTATGTTCAGTTCCCATACACTTCGGTACAATAGTACCGATTGCCCTGTAATTTTTTGGCTGAAGACGGAATTCATAAATGGGTATTATATGTAGATCTCAATCACACGGTAACTCAATTTTTGATTTGGCTATGGTCCATAGGGTTTCCAATTCGTGCCGTTTGGCGCTACAGCGGAAGGAACGAACGGTTGACTTCTGAATTCAATCGTGACTCTTCACGATAATTCGTCGCTCATTCGATTAAACTCAAGCAACCGGCACTCGACTAATCGAGAAAAAGGTTTTCCAACTAGGATAGGAAAGGATAACTACGCGTTGACATATGTATCGTATCACTCATATCGTACACATCACAGCCGATTTCTCGTCATCACGTGGCGACTGTAAGATTAGATTTAACAAGTCCCACGAGTTTATTCTTATCAGAAATAAGCATGAACTGGTAGGTAGCTTTGTGTGAACCAGAGAATGATCGGGATATCCAGCAAGAGCTCAAAGACCATGGCAGTGGGTTGAGCCTCCGACTGTCAAAACTAGCTGGAACTTTTTGATATATGAGGCTTCATTGATCCCCGAACGCGTATTGACCAATAACGAATGGTATGGTATGAAAGAACTAGCCTGATCCATGCAAAGTGCCGCACAGTCATAGACTACACGTGGTCTAAGTTACTGTCAGGTTGCCCAGGCCTAGAGAGATTGACCAATAAGTAATGGGGATACATCCACGTTACACCGAAAACTCTCGGTTGACGTAATGAGTTGGATACAGGACGAGTACTGGTCAAAGGTACAAGTGCTGTCCAAGCAAACGTGGTAAAATACTCATTCGAGGACCTCCGTGATCCATTCTATTTTGGATGACTGACGAAAAACGTAGCCGCAGATTCTACAGTACATTAAAAGTGACGGTCTATAAAATGAATGAATTACCTTTCGGCGATCGTTTGCTGTTCATTAATTCCAACAACGAACGCAACCGGATGGATGCGAAGTCGAACCCGCCCACGTGACTGAAGCTCAGTGGGTGCGCGCAACCAGCAGGACCAAGGAATATCAAGCTGGGGGTTGGGGTAAAAGAGTTGATAAAGCATGATTTATGTGGATGTAACCAAACAAGGTAATGTGCGCTCAAACGCTACAAAGTTAGAGGAGATTTTGCTCGAGAGCATCATGCCGTTATAAAACCAATACGAGAATATTGAAAACATTCATTTAAATAGAATCCAAAAACGAGTGAAACAGACGATTGACATCATCACACAATATTTTCAGAGCTGAGTTTTTGAACGGGATCTAATGGAATTTTTCATTCTCATTTTCCATAGTCATTGGATACGGTGAAACACGTGGCATTGCACTTCTGTTATGTGCTGGAGGCCGATGAATGCACTACGTGTTCTTGAACGTCCGAAACAAGAACTCATATCCCGGATATAAAATATCAATATGCTTCGAAGAATAAGTTCATCGCATAAGTTACCATTACTGCCGTTAGCAGAGTTATGCCAGGCATATGCGGAGAGTATGAATAACCAGCGCTTAGCATGTGATGTGAGTCTCTGCAGTAACAACCTCTCATCACCACACACATCATGTACTGCATTACATCGGCAGCAAGCGGTGGAAGACACGTTAATATCTAGAAACAGTGTCTGTACGAAGTCGGGTTTACAGTCACACCAGCAACGATGTTTGCGTATGCGCATGCAAATAGGGATTTTTCTCTTAAAGTACATGGGTTTAACCTTAATCATGTGTCTTAACATGGGATTGATCAGGTTGTTCTTCCAAGAACTAACCGAGAATGGCTTCAAAGTTCAAGCAACGTTTAGCGTTTCTCTACTGTATCAAGGCATTCAGATCCTGATCGTACTGTATCTACGTGATGACTGCAAACGATATGGAACCGGTCGTGGGGTGTGTGTGTGATGAAAATGCATGCAAACGCAGATTATTTGTTTAAGTCTATCATCATCACAGACAGCATTACATTGATAGCACGTACCGAATGCTTAACTGCCATACAACCATGAAAAAGTAAAATCTTAAAAGATGGGGAAGGGAGGGACTTAAATAGCTACGGGTTCTGTAGAAGAGTAAGCACAAACAAACTGGGAAGAGGTGCCTACACCTCGAATGGAACATGCATTCAAACAAGTTTCGTGAACGAGTAGAGCGACCTCAGCATGGCAGCTTTCTTGCGGCTTTCACTGTCATGCATCATAACAAGCTTTTCTTGTCACTCCGCTTGACAACATACAAGGTTAAGCAAACATTCCAAGAAGATGCTTAGTACAAGACCGCCATTGAACACGGTTTCGGGGCATATCCTGAAGCGCAACTAGCCATTGCGATATCTGATCGCGGGGACACCAGCCAGGAAGACGCGCTGTGCCGACTTTTGAAACGTTAATGGTAAGGTTTTTTAACTGCCTATGCCATGTGATGGAGCAGATACAGCTCTTGGCTGCTGAACGCATATCGTGCCGCCTGCGTGTAACTGACGCCCTACAACAGAGTTCTGACCATCGTTATCAGCGCCGCGGGAGAGATTGTTCCTCCCGAATTGGACTGTTTTGTCATTTCAAAAGCTGTATAACATGAAAATTCATTCGATTGTGATGTACATCCATGGTCGACGTCGAAGGTGCCAGCGTTATCCAATTGTCGTTTACAAGTTAACCTCGTGTTTTCCATTTCTTCACTGTTTCAAGGCAAGTGGATGTTGATAGAAGCATCCCGACCTGATTAGTGCATCGTGTGATAGGAGGGTTTGCGAAAGAAGGAGGTTCATTTAATATCAGTGGCTCCAAGATCTTGGTGTGAAAAACCAATTGTCAGAAATGAAGGAAGATACCCGAATCGGCAACCAATGGAATTTCTAGGTCAAGAAGCAAACAAAATAATAAGATTGATCAACCTACTTCACATTCATTGAGTCCAATCATTCGAGCCATCGGGCTAGTTAAAGTACCACTCTCTTTGGATTCCGAGTGACGACCGACTGGGCGTAAAACAATGCTGACTTGGGTCAAATAATCGACGGTCCAGGCCCAATCTTCGATCATCCCCAGCTCGGGGCCGAAACAGCTAAGCAAGCATTCGAATTGAGACAAAATTCCACACGTTGTGGCTTGTTTCCATGCAGCAGAATTCCAGTGCGGGATAGCGGCCAGGAGTGCCGAAAGTACGGAGGTCAAAGCCTAAAAAGAATAGAATTGTGGAATAAAGAGAAATCACAAATTATTCAAAAATAAACCAAAAAAAATCCTCATTTGCATGCATTTCAATCACACATACACCACGACGATTCCACGCTGTTTGCGTTGGTCACGTCGATCATGCCTTGAAAAAGTGAACAAATGGTGATCACAACGGCCCGTAATGGAAGCACTGGACTCACGAGTTCTCTCTCGATTTCAGTAGAGCTCATCAGCAGTGCATATCCTTCGCCTCGGGTGGGACTCGAACCCCCAACCATCACAATTGTAGCCCCATGCCTTAACGACTTGGGCTACCGTCCACCGTTTGACCGATCGCAATTAAGCGTTTATGAACTGTTCTCCAGACTGGCACATTCGATAAGCTTTCTTTGCCCGACCAGTTTAGAAGGAGCCAGCAACATCTGGTGTGGTCGCCCAGCCGAACAGATCTCGGTGTCAGGTCTTCCCATCGGATACAGTGTAAGCTAACACTGATTAGATCTGATAGGCATTGGTGTTTTAAGCGAAGTTTGGAGAATTTGTTGTTTATATTTGCAACTACTCATCCGTGCCAAGTCCATCGAACTATTTACAAAGTTGATCACGACAGTCCATAATGGAAGCACTGGACACGAAATTCGCTTTTATTTGAGCTCATCAGCAGTGCCTATACCCCGCTTCGGGTGGGATATGCACTGCTGATGAGCTCTAATAAGAGCGAAACTCGAGTCCAGTGCTTCCATTATGGGCCGTCGTGATCAACTTTGTGAATAGTTCGATGGGCTTGGCACGGATGAGTAGTCACAAATATAAACAACATATTCTCCAAACTCCGCTTGAACAAATGGTATTTGTATTACCCTGTGGCTTAGAAGTGCAACTTGTTTACTATGTTTTCAGTTTCAAGGAACGCGGATCTTGATCGTACTTTACCTACCTAAACTTGTTTGAATGCATGCTCCATTCGAGGTGCAGGCACGTCTTCCCAGTTTGTTTGTGCTTACTCTTCTTTAGAATCCGTAGCTATTTAAGTCCCACCCTCCCCATCTTTTAGGATTTTACTTTTTCATGGTTGTGGCAGTTAAGCATTTGGTATGTGCTATTGTATAATGCTGCCTGTGATGATGACCTAAACATGGAACTGGTCGTGGGGTGTGTGTGATGGAAATCATGCCAATGCGGATTTTCGTTCAACCCCGTGGGTTTAACTTCATTCGCATGTGATCGCACATGTGATTGAACTGGTTGGTCGTGTCAACCTGATCCAACAGTGGCATACAAGCGCAACTTGTTTACCATTCTCCCACTGTTTCAAGCGCATGCGGATCCTGATCGTACTGTCTCTACCTGATAAGCGCAAACAGCACGACACCGATCGTGGGGTGTCCGTGATGGGACTGCATGGAAATGAGGTGTTTTATTCAAGCCTGTGAGTGTAACCGAGCTACATGTCTGTGGGCACATGCGATTGAACTTGTTGGTCGTGACAGCCTTATCAAACAGTTGCTTACAAGCTTAACTACATCAATGGGAGATTACTAAATGACGATCTACCAAACTGACAAGCAGAGTCGCTTTTGTGAGAATCTTATTCTTCCATATGAAGAATAAACCAGTGGGTATGAATTTAAAAGCAGAACCGTAGGTCGTACACTGGACTGTACACTCCACTTGTATTTTCTTTCTCATATCTATCTAGGCCTGACAGTAACTTAGCCCACGTGCAGTCTCTGACTGTGAGGCACTTTGCATGGATCAGGCTTGTGCTTTCATACCATACCCAGCAAGTGTATGCGGCGTGGACGCAGTAGGGTGGGCATACTCTATCAAGCACTCAATACTTGCTATTAATGTAATGCCATTTTAGATTATGAGGGTGAGGTCATGGGTAGTCGAATAGACTGTCCTGCATATCGACTGGCTGCGGGCCTGTGAGGAAAAATCTGAAACAGTCCGGTAGACGGTTAGTTGGTGCACACCACCTCTTTCTGGAAATTCCCTGCTGTCTCGCAGGTCGCACTTGGTTAAACAAAGGCTAGAGAAGCTGACTCGAACAAACGCCGAGTGGTGCTGGAGACGCCGCTTTGTACCCAAATTCCCAAGAATCTTCACTGAAGCCGACTCATCCTCCAGTAGGAGATGATCGCACAAAAGTAAAAGTAAAGTAAGGATATACGCGCGATGCTATTCCGCTTCTCCGCATGCGGGAAAAACAAACGACACCACGGAACAGAGGTAACACGTTCACTTCCTACAACTTCATAAATAGTTTTTTCTTAGTCATGATAATCTGTCAGCACACCGGGTACCCGTTGCCTTTAACAACGATCAGTGCATCGTTGAATGAATGAGGAAAAAGCTCACACTAGAGGGGATGTTAATCTCATCGCAGTGTCGACCGCTAAAAGCTGACACTGTATAGTAGATTCTCGCAGTAAAACTAAGAAATAAACAACAGTGTAACAGCAACAACAACAACCACATCGAGTCGCACCTGACACAGAGCTGCGTGATGCCGATACGAGAATGACTCGAATATCACCGCCAAAGCGGTCAACGCGTTGTCCACATTTACCGAGGTCACATTACCGACAAACAAGCGTTCGGCTTCTGACATCAACTGAGCAGAACTGGTATCGGATGATGATGACGATTTGCTATTGGAATTGTTATCCAGTAGAGAAAGAAACTGGGTAAACAGTGTGTTCCACAAAATCTCCGCACACGCATCCCACGCTTTGTCCAGAGTATAGGTTAATTGTTCACCAGCTTTTTCAATACCGTCCAGGAGCTTGGCGCGACTGTGATACGAACGTGCAGTTGGGGAACGACGGACAATGTGACTGAAATGCAAGAAAAGACTGCAAGTGACAGTTGAAGACTGACAATGAAATTCCATGTTGTCGAAACACACGTGAACAAGTTCTCTCAAAGAATAACGTCAAACCATCGATTATAAGTCTACCGATTTTCTCGTCCTGCTGACAAACAGTAGCTCAAACGTAGCATCCTTGTATCACTTAATGAATGTAAGATGTGGAAGTGTTCGACCATTTTTACCTTACGAAAGGCTCGGGCGTCCGACCAGGGTATCTAAAGCGGTAGTTCAGACGCGATGCAGCGGAAAACCTGCGTTCTCCACATACACCCAACGATGATAACTTCGATGGTTTGAACAAGTCCTACGAAAATAGACTCCGCGTTCACAAAGCTTGTCCTAGACTCTGAACCCGCACGTACTTGGTGATGGTGGCAAGGCGGTTACGTGAAGACAGGACTGTTAGCTGTGAGGGATTATGTAGATGTCCTGGGACTCCGCACCGCGCGTAGGGCGTGCGAAGTTGGGAACGTGACTGTGTAACGATCTTTAACGATCACATCTCAGTGGGCTGCCATAATTCGAGGCGTCAATGATGCCGGCTAATCTAGCGTGGAGTTAGTCACGCAACGGTAATGTAAGATATGCGACCACGGATCGCTAAAATTATTATTATTATGGTAACGATCGACATTAGTGTAAAATACAAGAAAGTGACTGTATCGATGACAAATATTCAGAATAAAAAGGCAACATAGGTCTAGAGCTCTAGCGATATGCCGAGTGTGTATTTCTGAGGCGATCGTAGATTCTTGTGAATTGTCACCTCTAGAGCGAGGAAGGACTATGTTTGAAACTTAAACGTAGTTTATGGAACAGCCGTTCGGGCTGGTTGAGGAATGCGAACGAAACACAATGGTATCGATTGGAATATGTTTGGGACCGATTGTGTATTCATAATGCAAAGGAATTTGAGCGCAATCGGTTAGAGTAGATTTTGGGTAACGTTTCACTTCTGACACAGAAGCTTCGTCAGACCGAGTATTCAAAAACCCGCGCTGTCACCGTAATATGATAATGCTGGAAGATAATATTTCATGCGCTACGGCGTTAACCCCAAAGAGCTTTTAATTTATAATGTTGACATAACGAAGCAGATCAACTTGCTCAGGTTAGCGGAGTCAGATATCGCGAGTGTCTGACCATCGAATTTATACAGCCGTCCTGTTTGAACTGTTGCTTCCGGGTTCGTGAATGATACAGAGTGGCCGAACCGGTATGGTTTGAAAGCACAAGCCTGGTCCAGGCAAAGTGCCGCACAGTCAGACTGTATGTGAGCACGGTGTTGGCCGCACAGCACAAAGTACTGCACGGATGTGCAATCGTACAATACTTCTATGCTGTGCGGCTAACACCGTGCTAAATTAATTGGCCACAGGTGAGCTGTATGCTGAAACACGCTGGAGTCTCATTACCATCGTTATCCTTTATTTTCATATCTGTCTAGGCCTTCGCAACCTGACAGTAATAACGCCCAGGTGCAGTCAATGACTGTGCGGCACTTTGCCTCGATCAGGCTTGTGCTTTCATATCATACCATCCGATTGCTGTACACAGCCATATTCGTAGCAGCACAGTTATTAAGTCCGTCATAATCTTAGATGGGCAACGCGCCTACGTCTCCTCTTACACCATGCCGTGTAAGGATAACCCCGTCAATCATATTGATAACCAAACTTTGAATCGCAACACCAAGTTAACGTTGTGTTTATGATGATGCGGTGGAATCAATGGATTGTGTGTGAGCAGTTAAGGTTGAGGAGCGTACGAAACAGCCATAGAGAATAAGCAGAGCGAAATCAGCAGAATAGCTTTCGTAAGACAAATGCCATCATAGAATACGACAAGGCTGTTTCAATATGACACTAGGCCGAGGAGATTTATTGAGCAAAACACCAGTTCATTGGCCTCGGAGATCAACTTTATGAATATTTCGGTGCTACTGATGAGTAATCACAGAAGTTTCCAACAACACGCTAAAGAATATTCTCATCAGCACGTGACAAGCGAGCGAATACTGCCAAGCATCAAAAATCTTTTAAACGCACTCCAAAAACGGAGCGTCCCTCACTACGGCCAATGTATTCACCCTACACATCAATAGCCAATGTTCCGTATTAGCCTATGTTACACTAGAATCGATTGCAGAACAAGCTTGCTCAAATCAAAATGTTAAACTACAAATGGTGTATGTATGTATGCATGTATGTATGTATG
>JACCGJ010000361.1:13504-23692 GCA_013407085.1 Atriophallophorus winterbourni | reverse complement strand
CAATAACAATACAAATCAATATAGCCTGATGTTAGCTGCACAGCACAGAAGTACTGTACGACTGCACATGCGTACTACCAACATGGAGCGCCAATTAAAAATTGAGGACATGGATCGATCGCAATGACGCTTTCAAGTATTTGCTCTGTAATTCGTGGTAACCTCTGATAAATTCAGCGAATAGAAAACTACAACTTACGAGGGTAAACGCGGAGGTGAAGCGTTTTCCAGTTTATCCAACGCAGCGAGCTCGGCAAGTCGTTTGACAGTGCTTGGAATGCATCGTCAACCGTTTGGGAGACTTGAACCTCTTTCAACAGAGCATCGGCGAAGATGGTGCGCATGCTTGAAAGCTGAAGCAAATGAGAAAATTAATGACGATCGATAAGCATTGTAGAATGTGATGGGAATGCTACGCCACGGTATGGTTACTAAGCCGCGTAAATATTTGTTGATTCTGAGTATTTTAAACCGTTTTGTGAAACGAATCAATTACATTTCGAGGCATCAAATAAGTAATAAGGAGGTATGGAAATGGGAGTTAGAGCTTATGTATGCCAAAAGAAACGATCGCTAGTTTGCGGTGGTTATGGCAGCCAGGGCATACCGTTCCGCGACTTTTTAAAAATTGAAAGAAACAGCCGGATAGTAATTCAAGGAATCCATGTATTAACCTGAAGAGGCTGATGACAGCTTCTATTCAAGAACAAAATCAACTATTAGCCAGTTTGGGTGGAAAAGTGCCTCTTGATAGGAGGCTAAAAACCAAAAGTGAATCGCCAGAATGTTGGATATTACGCGTTTGGTAGTTCTAATGATTTTCAATTAAAAAAAACAGCGGCTATAAGCAAACCGTGATATAAACTATTTACCTCATAAAGTTGCTTCCTAAGTAGCACATTATTCTATTGGTAATTTGTTAATTTGCATCATTTCGTGCTGATTATGACGAAAGTAAAGTTGTGGTGATTTTTTTGCCATTATTTAATCGCCTATTCCGTATAGACTAAAACATAGCTGAGAGTAGAATTGAACACCCCGTTATTGAGCATTTCATTCAACGAAGCTACATAAACTTTAGCTAGTTATTTATTTTGCATGCCCGAATGTTTACGTATATTTGGTGCCCTCTTAGGATGAAAATATGCAGTTCGCAGTACGGATGTGTGAAGTGAAAACTGAACGACAGCTTATGGCGCAGCTTTCGAGGGCTGAAGTAAGTAAACATTGACAGTCTTGTACGGCGTGGTATAAACAATCAGATCAACTGTAAAAAACAAATTATTAGCCTATTGTTGTGCTCACATCCCCATCCCTTACACAACACTACCGGTTTCTGGCTGTTTGTCGTCAATACGATCAGGTTCAGTGAGCCTTGAAACAATGGTAAAGTGGTAAACAAAGTTATACTTGCATGACACTGTTATATAGGGTTCTTACAAAGAACTACAATGTTGAAATACATAATCACTTAGTAATTCCTGGCTAAGCGGTCGAGGCGCTTATAAAATACTGGCTTTACCGTTGTCGTCCCAGGCTTACTGTCTACCGTTTAACCGATAGCGATTAAGCGTTCATGAATCTTTCTCCGGACTGGTTAATGCTACAAGATTCATCTGCCCGACCATTCGTGAACGAGCCACCAACATATGCTATGGTTTCCCAAATAAAAACGAACTCAAGTGCGTTGGATTAGAAAACTTCGTGATCAAAAATGTGAATATTTTGATGAACCTGGTACTCATGAGTAGTCACAAACATAAAACGAAAAAGCAATTGCAACATTCTCACCATTCGTTCGATGCGACCAAGCAAGAGTTCCGATTGATCGCGCGCAGTGAGACGCTGCACTAAACCGACCAGATCGCGCCTCAACGCTGCTAGAAAGCCGGTCCCGTGGTAGAGCAGTTCATGAGCGCGACCGGCTGGTGTAGTGTTCAGCAAACATACCGCGGCTGCAATCGGGGAAGATTGGCACATGGAATCGAGGGAGAGGCGGCTGGGAGGATAGTGAGAGGTGGGCTTGCTTGTTACCGATGCGGTTTTGAAAAGTCCGCCAGATTTCAGAGAACGTGAAGTTGCAGCAAAAGCGCCAACCGTGGTGATTAGATGTGAAGAGACTGGAAAATAAAAGCAACGGAAATGCTGAACATTACAGTAACCATCGTTGAACATTCCCACAACGTGAAGGTCTGTTACATGCGATACTTTGGTGCTGTGCAGCAAACGCCGTGCTAAATTGATCGGCCACTGGTAGAGAGCTGCATGTGGAAACACGCTGGATGTTCACAGCAATTTTTATTTTCATTTCGCATAACTGTCTAAGCCCGGGCAAACTTACAGAGTCTTAGCCCACGTGCAGCCTCTGACTGTGCGGTTTTTGTTTGAATTAGGCTTGTGATTTCATAGATAGGTCACGGGGATGGCCTTATTCTTCCAGTATGGTTGCACAACAACGAGCATGAGCAAACAAAGAAGGCTTTGATAACAGACGGCAACTTTAAGGTATAATCGTTAGAACGAACAAATTGTGATGAGCTCAAGAATGCGGTGACCAAAAGTCCGCGACCTATTGTGGGAAATCGGTAAATGTATAATTAGGAGCAAATAAAAGCCAGATACAAAGATTGGACCACTTATTTTAAAAGGAAGTTATTGAACGCAAGAAAATAGATAGAAAATAACCGATCAATATCGACAACAAAACTAAAATAGACGGGTCAAAATAAAGCAATCGTAAACGGAGCTTGCATTTTTAAGCAACATCCTGTAGACACGCGTCTTCCAGGCTGGCGTCCACGCGATCAGATATCGCAATGGTTAGTTACGCTTCAGGATATGTCCCGAAACCGTGTTCAATGGCGGTCTTGCACTAAGCATATTCTTGGAGTGTTTGCTTAACCTTTTATGTTGTCAAACAGAGTGACGAGAAAAGCTTGTTATGATGCATGACAGTGAAAGCCGCAAGAAAGCTGCCATGCTGATGTCGCTCTACTCGTTCACGAAACTTGTTTGAATGCATGTTCCATTCGAGGTGTAGGCACCTCTTCCGAACAGAACCCGTAGCTATTTAAGTCCCTCCCTTCCCCATCTTTTAGGATTTTACTTTTTCATGGTTGTATGGCATTCGGTACGTGCTACCGGTGTAATGCTGTCTTTGATGACGATGATGATGATGATGAGACATGATGAGAAGCAAAGATATGAAGCGGAAACCGGATTTCCACTGGAGATGACGAACAAACAGCACGAAGCGGGTCGTAGGGTATGTGATGGAAAAGTGTGCAAAACCCAATAGATGGAAATCACAATCGGACTAGAAACCTGAGCGTTAATGAGAATTTGCCCAAAATGGTATATGGAGAAACGAACAATACTGAAAATCGCATTGGACCTGCTGTCCCGTCTCCTTAACCGCGAACCGCTGGTTATGCACGTACGCAATCACACAAAATAATGAAGACAAGCATGCAGTGTTTTTTTCAGCGGCGGCCATATCCGTCGTAATGAATTCTACTCGGGTTCATCTTAATGGAAAAGATGCACCGAACAATTGACCCAATCATCGCATGAGTGTTGATGTAATGAAAAAAATAAACCACATACCAACAGATCCTTCTTCATCAGTAATTGAAATTTGATTCACATGTAAATTAGTGGGCACGAAATCGAAACGAGGGTTGGTGCGTTCCCAACTGGGTTTGAAGCGAATGCCTGTAAAATGAAAAGGATCAGACTACTCAAATCAAATAAGTAGAGTGAGAATGCAAATTAATTGGACCATTTGGTGGGTTCGTGAATGAACCAATTCGTAAAATAAAGTTCTATTGCACGTGACTGATAGCCGCCTTATGAGAATAAAAAACACGATTTCAAGACCTTCATATTGGTATTTCGGCTGCGAGATATATCCCTACAAAAATTTAATAGAGAACAAACGTACATAAAATAGAAGCTCAATCGAAAAAATCTCACCAGAGCAGTCTACCAAGTGACGCAAGCATGCTTCATACTGCTGCAGGGTTTGCTTCATTGTAATGAGACGTTCTTTGCGCAGACGCTCCAAGCGAGGATCGCACTGACAGATTGGAAAAGGCAGTAAGTGTGTATTAATGGCAGACAGATAGTTCACAAATATAAACCCAAACGAGATTCAGTAAGGTAAGTAAGAAGACCTGAAGGAAATCGGCACAGATCAATCGAAATTCCATGCACTCAACGAAAGAGAATCATTTGTACATGTATTTTCATAATTGCTTGTGGACGTGATACTACCCTTTTGCTCAGGGTTGGCTTAGGGGGCCCCACCCGGAGCCTTTGGCTAAAAAGCCTGAACCACAAGGCAGTAAGTTAAGACTGAGTTTGTCTGACCTCTATCCATCGGCCTTCCTGGTATAAATAGGTCTGCTGCCACCAAAAACACAATCCAGTATAGCCCAATGAGTTATGGAAGTACACAAACCATCGCACCACGTTAAGGCCCAGTATCAGCTCGGCAAGCCAGAGAATATCGCCCACGACATCTCTATTCACGGAGTTATTTGAGTAAATTGAGGAACAGACAGCTGGCATCGCCTGAAACGAGACTGTCACATTGACTAAACAAAACGGCACTGAAGACATTAGACGGCTATCACGCGACCAATAGAGAATGTTCAGAGAAACTTCCACCCATCTCTCACTCAGAGAGGACTGCAGTAAAATAGCGAGGAAATGAACTCCTTCAAACCTTGTGATCTATCGCACGAGGAATTCGTTACATACTCACAAAGTACCGGTGAATGCGTTCGAGGAAGAATTTTTAAAAATATTTCCAGGGAATCGACCCTCTGCAATTGCGCAATATACAAGTTTTGTGCATGTAACAGCCTACTAAAGTGATTTGCCTCCTATACTGGGCTTCATGCGAAAACAAACGCTGGAGTCAAACTACTATTTTCTGGTTTTCCTTTATATCTATCTAGGCCTGGGTAATTTAGTCCACATACAGTCTCTGACTGTACGGCGCTTCGCCTGGATCGAGTTTGTGCTTTCATACATACATACATACATATATACATACATACATATATACATATACATACATACATACATACATACATACATACATACCTACATATATACATACCCTTTACATACATACATACATTACATACATACCTACATACATACCATAACATACATAGCTACATACATTACCCACTACATATCCTCCATTCCAAACATACATTAATACTGCCCATACATACATACATACATACATAAATACATACAATTGATGAGGAGGAATGTTTGTATGTTGGGTGTATTGAAAATGCACAGTTTTACCAGTCCGAAACAATTGCGTCACTTTGAATAAGTCAAATTTGCAACCTAATTATTCCATGACGCAATGTCCAGCCCTGTGGTCTGTCTTTGCATGATGATGAACCAGAATAAACCGTGAGTCTGGATAATGGAAACACGAGCGATCATTCGAGAGAACAATTTCGAATCGAAACATACTTACCGATCCAGTGCGGGATAAAGACTCGTACAGGAGATGTTCACGCGGGATTAGCGATTTTCTGAAAAAGTTGCATCGAATCAGATTCTGGGGTAAACGAATTTGATGTATTTTGCAAAGTCGAGGATTTATCCTTAATGGCAGCTGGAAAATCAGCTTCATGTGGGGACTAAGCTAAGTTCCGTTGTGTATTTTGGGAATTTAAATACTGGTCAAGCTTCGAATTTGTTTGATAAGGGGGGGTTAGGTTTTTGTTCAAGCTTATAGGTTTAAGCCATGTGTGGGAGCATGTGATTGAGCGAGCCTTATCCAAATATGACCGACAAATTCGCACTTGGATTACAATTTCTGAGCGGGGCCTTCAAATCGGCCGTGCACAAAATTAATTTCTCCGCAGGTTTTTTCAACATTTTTCATTAAATGTCAACGCTATCTGTGGGCAAAATTCATCATTTTTTCGTATCAACTAAGGTCAATTTTCGACGCGCAATTTTGAACAAATTACGAGATACCGGAAATTGTTGGGACACTTATGTCTCAAAACTTTTGGTTTTACCATTTGTTAATAAACTGGATCACATGCGGAAATTATTAATCAAGACGGAAATGAAACATCGTTTAGTCGACAAATTGATATCGGGACCGGTCGGTCAATTTGTTCTAAATTATTTGGTGAAATGTTTGTAACTGCTGAAAATTCGTTTATATGAATAAAGCCAATTTCTTCTCTTTTTACTCAACTATCTCAATACATGCGGATCCTCACCGTGTTATAAATCACTGATGACTACAAATAGCACGAAACCGGTTGTGGGCTGTGTGTGATGGACATGCATGCACATACGGGCTTTTGTTGAATACCACTCATTCGCAGGTTTTGACTGAAATTTGATATCTGTTTAAGCGCGGGCACCCTGACCGCATATCAGTCAATGTGTAGTCTATGATCGTCGGACACTGCTTACAGGTTCAAGGTCAGTGATTTCATATACGCACCGTTTTCGCTGTACCGTTGCAGTTATACGTTACTCAGACTCAAGCGAGCAACAGTGGCAAGAAGCCTGAGGCGTATTCTCAATTGTGGCACGATATGACACATGATAATATGGATAATATAATTTTACATTGAATAAGAAACGGTGCGCAATTAGCAAACTGAAAGAAAACATCCGCGTTTACGGAAAAAAATGAACAAGACTTACAAATATTCCACGGAAAAATCGAAGCACAACTTCGATTCTCCCATGAACTCAATCACGTGTATTCGTTCCCCACGTAAATTTTGAAACAAATAGCGTTTGGAAAGAATCGCATCGCAAACGAACTCCAATTCCAGCTGACGTGGACTGGTCTGTTGGTGGAACGATGACAGGGAACCGGTTAGTCTTACTTTGTTGGTCTGGCTTTCCGTCGGGGGATTTCGCTTTCGAACTTCCACAACTAGCACAGGATTCGCGAGTTCATCCGATTGAGAGCAAACAGTCGACCCGCTTGATGGATCGCAAATCGGGAATCGAGAAGCCTTCCCTGGCGAAAGGCGATCCACGGTGGTTGCGACACTGCCGATTTGAATACCCTGAAATGGAAACATGTGTTTATAAATGTGCCAAAAAGACGAATCAATAAGTATTCACGTGATCCAATGATGACAGCAAGCGAGAGAAAAAAACCACGGAGATGAATTTCGACAAGACAACAGACCCACTCACCAGATCTGATTTCAAATCTCGCAGATCGAAGATTTGGAAACGAAGACGGGACTTTTCCCGGACGCGGTCAGCTCGGAGAAGTATGGTCTTGCAAAATTTTGGATTCAAACTGTTCTAAAAAAGACAACAGTCAAACGTGAAGGATGTTTCCACCGGCTTATTAAAGCGTTGCGTAAAACAAGCAATCTGTCAATTTGGCATATTTGTTACTGCCGCAATTTAATTAGATTATTTGAGGAGAAGAAGGCTGCTTGTGTGACCACGTTTGTGCATGTGCTTCACTAGTCTAGAAGCAAAAGACAGGGAGCTCAAGAGTGAGTTCATCCGACCCACAGTGAATAGCTAGCTATTCTGGAAGGAATGAAATTGTCCGTGACCAGAAGACGTCATCCAAAGGTTGTTATAGCCGGTGTGGGAGTGGGAATAAGCTCCCACTGTTTATAAAATGCTCCCATATGGCGCGCGTCTCAAATAGCCTCTGATACCAGTGGCTCCCCGAGCCCGGGGCAACTGCTTCTACCTACAGAAGAGGGCGAGTGACTGGCGCCTGAAAAACAGTTTGCTTGGGCAGATGGAGCTAGTTAGCCCGGGAGGGCATTTCATCTAAGGGAAGGAAAACCCTGCTTTCAAAACTCCGCTGCCTCGCGGGATACCCGATCGCGGGAAAGGCTTCTGGAGAAAACCCTGAGGAAAAATCTGGAGCAGAGTCTCGTAGACGGTTAGTTGGTGCACACCACCTATTTCTGTCAACTCCTTGCTGCCTTGCAGGTCGCACATGGTTGTGCAAAGGCTAGAGAAGTTGACTCAATTAAACGCCGAGTGGTGCTTGGGACGCCGCTTTGTACCCAAATTCCCAAGACCCTTCATGGAAGCCGACTCATCCTCCAGGAGAAGATAGTCGCACAAAGTAAGTAAACAAAGTAATCCGGCATGGTTCAGCGAATTGACGAGGATCACAAACAGCAAAATGAAACGCGTATATCACGACAGAGCATAAAGTCGTGAACACGGTTAAATAAAAACATTATCTGGGGGTTACGATTCTTTTTGTTGATACGACACCAGAATTCCATTATGCGTATATCGCATGTGACTGTTGGGCAGCAATCATTCAGATTGTATAACGATTAAACGTCCTAGGGGAACGAGATTACCTTGCTCTTACGCAGTACCCCAACAAAGGTCAAGGTCAAAATTTGTGTGCCATCGTTTCAACCGATAAAGATTCTTATATCTGACTGTCCGTATCTGATGAGCGCAAACAGCAAGAAAACCGGTCGTGGGTGTGTGTCACACAAAACGGATATTGTGAACGAGTACACCGGCAATGGCAAGATAACTTCAAGAGGCCTACAACAAAAGGCTGTTCTGAGACAAATTGCTAAAGGAAAATAACCACACAGATGTAATACCGTAGCATTGATTAATCCTAGAGTAAAGATTTACAAAATATTCCGATCCGATTTGCGCAACAACACAGCCGATAAATTTGTTCGCTACTGCCCCAAAATGTGACCCAGAAGTGAATCTTTGATGAGAGCGCAAAGGAAGGTGGGCGGTGCTACGTGTCACATTATTAAAACAGTACATTGCGTTTGCAAGTGTTACATGGATGAGATAAAAACGAAACATGTACCACGAATGAATAATCAGCTGTGTTTTTCAAACATTTGAGCATTTATCATTTCTTTCAATGAATTGTTCACGTGAAAGCACAAACCTGATCTAGGCAAAGTGCCGTGCATTCACAGATTACACATGGGCTAAGATACTGCCAGGTTGCCCATGCCTAGACAGATATGAGAGAGAAAATAGAATAGAAATTAAAACCATTGGAAACCGTTCAATATAAATGGTGGAAATTAAAGGTGAAAACTGTCCGGTAAACGATTCGTTATAATTTGACGTTGGGGGGACCTACTTCTATCACTTCGGTGGTTCCGATCCGAAGCCAATCCGTTTCTGGGGATGTGTGAATAGATACGACAACTTGAACATTTGGCCGCACGTTACATGACGTCATCTCGGGAAGTAGATTCTCACAGCCTGCACAACATACGCACACACGAATGAAAATTAATCTACCATATCATCATGGTTACGTAAGCATTACAAATAGTTAGAAAACGAGATTGTGCATTCACAGAGTGCAAAGTGAGACAGTGAGAAAAATAAGAACACGATGGAAAGCTTTATTGATCATTGGATTTTGAAAAAAACAATCAAGGACCTGTAGAAAACCAGAAACGTGACATCAATGACCTTGAAGGGAACAGGTTTAAACAACTTGGATATGAGAGATTAATTTGTGAGGGACTTATCATTGATCGGTTATTTTTCATTATGTTATCAATAATGATTCCAAGCGAGAAGGATTAATCAATGGACCGAAGTTATCTCTACCAAAACTTTCGTTATGTGTCCAGGTCAACCAGACTGGCGGATGATCATAATTAATAACATGACACACAACATAGCATTCCGATCCGGGGGTGTTGATTTTTTTAGAGAAAGCAACGGCCAGCCAGAGACCTCATAATTTTCTGGACAGTGACGCACGGAAAACGAACATTACTAACAACTAGTTCTCTAAAACGAATATCAAATGACTACGGAGAAGGAATCCCAGCCGGTCCGTGGTCGACATGGCACCGTCAGGGACATCGAAAAATGTTTCGGGTTGACAATCAAAGGCACTAGGATGGGTAGCTGATGCCATGCATTCCAGATCACCTCATGTGAACCCGTGCACGGATTTGCAATCGTGCAATACTTTGTGCTGTGCGGCTAACACCGTGCTAAATTGATTGGCCATAGGTAATGAGCTGCATGCTAAAACAGGCTGGAGTCGCACTACCATTTCCTGCTCTATTTTCTTTCTCATATCTGTCTAGGCCGGTTCAACCTGACAGTATCTTAGCCCGCGTGCAGTCTTTGACTGTGCAGCATGTTGCCTGGATCAGGCTTGTGATT
>JACCGJ010000361.1:0-12504 GCA_013407085.1 Atriophallophorus winterbourni | reverse complement strand
ATTAAGGCTTAATTCTAGACAGCAGCAGTAGCAGCAACAAAGGCAACATTTCACCAGTAGCATACACCGAATGCTTAACTGCCATAAAACCGTAACAAATCCTAAACGATTGCGACAGTGATAATCAACAAAACAGGGTGCTACTTGTACCGAATATGCCCCAAGGCAAATAAACAATAAAAATGTAAGGAACTCACCGATACTTAGTTCAAGTCCATCTCGATCCGAATCGGGCGAAACTGCAACGAAACGTAACAAATAATGTGCAATTACCATCTTCGGTGTTGCCCGTTGCAGAATTTTTCGGGTCTAGTGGATCGGACCCGGTTAGGGATCGTAGTTCATCTCGAATTTGTCCGATACGATGAAATGTGGGAGACAAGTTGGCCGAATTCATATGCTGGCGCCAAACATTCGCCTCAGCCTCGGAACGAGCGACAAATGTGAGTGGAGCATCGCCTGCGTCGAAATCTGTTTCAGAATTTTAAATCACCAGCGCCAGGAATAATCGCTTACCAAGTCGAAAAGCGTGAAGGCCACCTTCTTGATAAGTGGGGGATAAGGTGAAACGTTCGAGCAAAATTACACCTTCGATTTCAGTGCACGATCGTTCCGAACCACGGCATAAAACAAGAATGTTGCCTTTCAAACGACACCAGTGCTCGGAATAGGTTGCTGACAATTTACAAATGGCGAGCAAGTTACCAGAAGATTTTTTCTTCTTCGGATCATCTTTGTGCTTTAATAACAGGATACCTTCGAAGTTTGAATTCCACTGGGTCGAAACATGACCCAACTCTTTGTGGTTGATTCTGTCACGTTAAACGAAAAACAACGTAAATGTAAAACGATCAAGCGTAAAGTACGATTGGATTTGGTTGGAAACTGATATTTTGCAGGTAACGGCACAGCAAGTTTTGAAGAAGATGGCAAAATCCTCGTAAAAAGCGGTGCCACACAAGAAACACGATCATTGAGAATAAATGACATTTTGCATGAAATCACAAGACGGAAGTCAGACAAAGTGCTGCATAGTGAAGGACTGCACTTGAGCTAACCTACTACCGGGTTGCACTAGCTTAGACAGATAAGAGAAATGGAAAATGGCAGTAAAACTGTAGCGTGCTTTCGCACGCAGATCAGTACCGGTCGCAAGTCAATTTAACTCGGAAAATACAGAAGTACTGCACAACTGCTCGTCCGTGTAGTCGGTTGTGGAGTGATGTTCATTGAAACTGAGGAATTGAAACAAGTATGTATGTATGATAGCACAAGCCTGATCCAGGCAAAGTGACGTACAGTCAGAGACTGTACGTGGGCTAAGATACTGTCAGGTTGCCCAAGCCTAGACAGAGGGGGAAATAGAAATGGTAGTGATACTCCAGCGTGTTTCAGCATGAAGCTCATTACCGTTGGCCAATCAATTTAGCACGATGTTAGCCGCACAGCACAGAAATGCTGCACGATTGCACATCCGTGCACAACAAGAGGTAACCGTGTGTGTGTAGCATCAATAGATAACCATTGAATTTGGTTTTGAGCAAAGAGTAAACAGCTAAAAGTTTAGCGCACTGATCGATCCTTCCCACTGTCATCAGAACTTATTAACAATCACGTGACCAATAGCACAAATTGTTACAAATCAAAATGCATTCCAAGAATGAATCCCACTCTTTACCGAATCGCTGTTTATCTGCACAGTGAATAATTCAATTGTCGGTCAATTGGTTGGTAAATTGAGTGAAGACTTACATGATAATTATATATAACAAACATACACAGGGAACCTCGGTATCACACAGCTGTGTAAACGAAAAATGCTACCATCTAATATGTATATCATCGCATAATCATGAAGCACAAGTCTGGAGCCAGAGAAAGTGCCGAGCAATATGAAGCAGGAAAAGCAGATAAGCAAGAGCGTGAAAAACGGAAAGCAGGCAAGCGGAATATGCAAAAGCAAATGCGCAAAAAGCAGCTTGTATTAGTAGATTCACTGCATGCGATTTTGTGATTTTTTGTTTTGTTTTTGTTTTTTACATCAAATAATTCCGGATTAAAAATATTATGATCCACATAATAAAATATCAAATTTATCTGACAACACTTAAAAGAATCTATGATAACGTTAACAAGCTTGCAAGATAAAAAACTTACTTCATTCTTATTGAAAATCTGTATTGATCTCTGACAGTTGCGCTGAAAGAGAGGAAATTGGCAAACATAATAGAGGTTGGAGGGATTGAAGTAAATTGAAAAGTCACTAGAATTTACATTAAGATTTTAATTCCGGGAATTTGAGCAACATAGCATATTGGTTCAGCTTTTGTTCCTTAAAACACTACAGAAAGCCTTGTAGCTCATAAACGACAGCTTTTATTGGGCACTTGCTTAATCTTCGGGTTGGTTGGGGGTGGGATATCGTCATCCCATCCCCTTCCCGCCTTCAAACTCGACGCTGTCTCAGCACACATGATATTCCGAAAGATAAATGCACCTTTGAAAACAGTCTTCTTTTTGAAATCATAGAAACTTGTCTATACTATCCTTGAACACCCACAAGCTTTGAGCTTCAACCACATCAGCCAGGAAATGCGTCCCAAGATCCAGTAGCAGGTAGTGAAAATCTATACTACTACAGTGATCACATCCAAAGAATATGAGATGCAGGCAACATGATGTTGAGATATAGTGACGGGTTACATCTGAGACATGTTGAATTATTTTTTCATTCACTAAGAAGTCCAAAAAGAGACATGAGAAGCACTTAGCAGGAGTCCAAATATGACTTGAACTTCACTTCCGATTGTAACGATACAGCATCTTGCGTCAATGCATTCCATGCGTTGACCACCCGAGTGGACCACGTGATTTGCGCCTAGAATCGCATCGTTCTCTGCTTTTTCAACTTCAGGCTGTGACCATGAGTTTTCTATCTTCTCTCAAAGGTCGACCCCTAACATCCCTGAAGAATTCGGCGGGTAAAAAGGTCAAAGAGTCTACGTCTATGCCACAGTGGATACAGATGAAACTTGTCAAGACGATCCTTAGAAGTGAGAAAATGGAGACCTTTCACCACTTTCGTCGCTTTCCGCTGAACGTCCTCGATAAAAGCGCAGGAGTGTTGTTGTGAGCACCTTTAGGATACTACGGTCATCAAATTATAAAGGTGATGGACCACCTCCTTTGAAACTCACTTTCCTAAAAGGCCAGGTAATTTTTTTGCTCTGACAGCGGATGGATTGTTAGACAATGTCAGGGATACAGCTAACGCCCTAGCAACATTTTATGCGTGAATATTTTGTCCAAAGGATATGCACCTGTCAATACCTTTGCCACGTTTAATAAAGGTGGAAAGCTTAAGTGATGTCAATGTGAATCCTACAGTTGTGCATATAGCATGTAAGCAGGTTAAACCTTAGCAAATCACCTGCGGAAGACGAAATAATGCCGGCTATTCTGAAATCATGTGAGCTGAAGCTTTGCGCCACATTATGAGATTTATTTAAACACAAACTAAATACGGGAATCGTACCAGCGGACTGGGAAACCGGAGTTATTGCATCAATCTACAAACGTGGCAGTCGTCCGTTGCGCCGAGACTGGACCTTGACGTGGTGCAGCGGCTTGCGTGCCTCGATGATCCATTGAGCTATACTGGGTGATGTCTTCGTGGCATCCAAGGTTGTCACAGCCGGGGGCGGCAGTGGGGATGAGCTCCCACTGTCTATAAAATGCTCCCATATGGCGTGCGTCTCAAACAGCCTCTGACAACCAAAGCCCAGCTCCCGGCCTGCACGTGGCGGAACTGCTTCTACTGACAGGAGAAGGGGCGAAGGCGGATGACTGGCGCCTCAAAACCAGTTGGCTCCGGGTAGATGGAGCTCGTCAGCCTGGGAGGGCAGTCCATCTAAGGGAAGGAAAACCCTGATTCCAAACCTCCGCTGCCTTGCGGCATACCCGATTGCGGGAAAGGCTTCGGGAGTGAACCCTGAGGAAAAATCCTTGCTGCCTTGCCGGTTGCACCTGGTCGTGCAAAGGCTAGAGAGGCGTACTCGAACAATCGCCGAGGCACTTCAAGAGAGGCGCAAGAACCCTCAAAATGGTCACCGGCTCTCGTGAAGGAAAAAAACCGCTGCCTTGCGGGTAGACTTTTGAGTCAAAGGCTCCGGGTGGGGTCCCCTAACCAACCCCCTACTTCGGCCTTGGCAACCGGGTAGTATGTCGCCGTTGCGCCGAGACTGGAGCCGTTGCGCCGAGACTGGACCTTGACGTGATGCAGCGGCTTGCGTGCCTCGATGATCCATTGAGCTATACTGGGTGATGTCTTCGTGGCATCTTCAGAGTTACTCATACCAGGTTGGTCAATGGTGATAAGCCAGACAAACAGTCTCCTTGTCCCTCGCGGACATTGTATACCAGAAGAGGCGTATGAATCCGCAAGGATCACCGGCTCGACTGGTTGGGATGCTGTCGGGAGTCCCTGCTTGGTCTCTACCTCGCGAATGGCTTGTGAACTGTACCTACAGTATCCGGCCCCGATAGGTGCGATCCTTAATCTCGCTCCGCTGCCTTGCGGGTTAGGCTTTCGGGCCAAAGGTTTGAGGTGGGAGTCCTCAAGATCAACTCCTCTACTTCGGCCTGGGCAACCGGGTAGTATCACGCCCACACCCAAACAATTCAGTTTAGTAACATAATTACTAAGTGCTCGAAAGGTTTCCCATGTGGTTTCGCTGTTTAACCGGTGATGGTTTCTCCAAGCCATATTTCGCATTTCAATCCATTTTCGAGTGCGACTGTGGATTTTAAATCCGAAAACATTTTCACACTGACTTAGAGTTGATTTCCCGGTTAAGCTTGGTCAAAATGCTGGACCACTGCTCTTTTACTCCGAGGCTTTCAATTTGTTAATCGTTAATCAAACTTCTGGCGTTTGACAATTTATATAGGCATACCTTTCTGATGATTTTTGTTGTATATCTTGTTCGCTCTGCTAGAAATAGGTTGTCGAAATTCATGACGAAAATGGTCGCTCTAACCTGGCGGACAAACGTATGTAATGTTTTCGGTGGAGCCTTTTTCAGTTGTCAAGATCAGATCGAGCATTGAAGGCATATCTGTCCCTCTGTATCTTGTATTGCTTTTCACGTGATTATAAAAGAGCGAACGGGAGCGAACGGATTCGGACTTCAAATCGGAAGTGCAGTACTGGTACCGTTACGTTGGTCAACGTTTATGCGCCGAAGCCCTCTGCGACACCTGCTGAAAAAGATGTTTTTAATCATAGTATCACAACAGTCCTTAAAATCATGCCCATGAAAACCGTCTAGTGGTCTTGGTTGATGTCAATGTCAGAGTTGGTGGAGATTACGAGTTTTGTTGAAATTTTCTAGGAAAGTTCGGAGTAGTTAGAACAAATGAAAATGGGCATTGACATTTGGAACTATGCACAGAATTTAGTTTTTGTGCCAGTAACATTTTCTTTCACATAAAGCCACAACATAAAGTCTCTTGTAAACATCCCCGGTGGAAGCATTGACAACAGCTTGATCTTATTTTCTTTAGGCACACCAATGTGAAATGCCTACCTGAACCCGATCATCTTAAAGCTCTTAATGCTTACTTTGAGTAGCTTTTTTCACACATGGTCCAAAGAAAGCTCAAACGAGCGACCAGTTCGATGCAACGGCTTCCGAAACGACTACTGTTTTAGAAGAGAAACGGTCAGTGTTCTTGAAATTCAAAAGTATGCCAACAGATGAACACTTACGAATTTTCAGAGCAGATGGAGATAATATGTAGCATATTGTTAGGCAAATGACTATTGGACTGAAATTAGCCTCGGTATCGAAAAAATTGCGGATACTGCTAATTTTCAAGGTATGTTTGATGGGATGTAAAAAGCTATTGGTCCAAAAACTTAAAAAACTTCCTTTAAGACACTCGGTGATAACCAGATTGCATAAAAATTCAGAAGATTGAAAGAACGTCCAGGCAGTTGTCTTCTTTCTAATCTAAGAACTGTAGGATTTTACCACATGCACTTCAAAATGCTGAGCTTTTTCCAACCATTGAACAATTAGATACTCTTCCTGATCTAGATGAGCGCAACAGAGAAATCGACCGCTTAGAGAGAGGAAGGTCCCCTGGTGACGACCGAATCCCACCTGAGCTCATCAACTATTTCAAAGCAGATCTAATACTGCAACTTTATTGATTGGTACTCTAGTTCTGGCAGGAGGAGTGTGTCACACAGGAGATGCGAGATAACTAGGTCATCACGTTATTAAATAATGAGGGTGATCGAGGCGACAACAGCAATTACAGAGGAATCTCCCTTCTAAATGCGATAGGTTAATTGTTTGCTAAAGTCTTACAGATCCGGCTACAAGTTTTTGCTGATAGAGTTTACTCCGAATCTCAATGAGTCTCCCGCATGGGAAGATCAACCGTTGACATGATCTTCTCCCTGAGACAACTTCAAAAAAATGTCGGGAACAGCGTATGACATTATACGCTGTTTTTATCGATCTAACGAAGGCATTTGTCGACGCTTGAACATAAAGGCTGCCCTCCCATTCTGGTCAAACTCCTTGTTTATTCACACACTAGCAATAAGGGCTCAGTACATTTTATCGGTTGTGGTTCAGAGCCTTTTGAAATTCGCCGAGGCGTCAACAAGGATGTGTTCTTGCTTTGCATATAAAGCACGCTTTTAGGAGCAGAAAACATGCGAAGTGATGGCATGAATTTTAATCTGAACCAATTGAGACTACAACCTATGGTACGGGATATGCTAATCCGTGACCGGTTGTTTGCTGACGATGTAGTCTTTATTGCTCAATCCCAAAAGCACCTCCAGTCGCTAATGGACTGTTTTTCGTCGGCATGCAAAGACTTTCGGCAGACAATCCCCATAAGCAAGAAAAAAGTCCTCGGTCAAGGGTCGTATCGCCTCAAATCATCATCATTGAAAATGGTCAGCTTGATTCAGTACTTCAATCTATTCAACCATATCTCGGTTCAACCATTGCAGATAACCTCTCACTAGACACGAAGATAGATAAGCGGATTTATCAGAGCAGCTGTCATTTTGGCCCGATTGAACTCTCGTGTTTGGAGTAACCGCAAGTTGACTATAAAGACAATGATGATGGTATAGAGTCCGTGCTTACCAAAATGGTTTACTATAAGGCAGTGATACGTGGGCCCCCATAATCCACGAAGAGGAGCTAAATGATTTTCATCTACGAAGCATCCGTCGTTCATCGAACAAACCGTGAATAGAAAAAGTAACGAACGCTGAAGACCCTCTCAAAGAGGGTCTACAGAACCAAGTAACAGAGACATGCATGAGAAAGATGTATAATTTTGTTGACTTTCAGTGCTCTTTTGCTTCACAAGAAGTTGTTCTGATGATGACATCTGATTTTATAACGAACGTCCGCAATCCAATATTCAAGCTTCGCAAGCATTCAATAATTTACTATCGAAATTTTATAATGGTTACTAAGCATCAGCTAACCAATTCGCTTCTACTGGTATATAAACTTGAAAAATCTAATTAGCGTAACTCTCTGCAGTTTAATGTAATCCCCGTTCTCAAGGTCAATATATATATATATACATAAATAAATAAATAAATAAATAAATATTTTATTCTTGGAATTCCAAGGCATGCTAAACATGATCGATAATTATCAAAGTTGTTTGTATACATAAAGCATATTCAAATGTGTGTGTTTCTGTGCTACTCAGCAAACGATCTTTGTAATGTCCGTTTCACATGAAGAACAAAGTACATCTCATTGGTCCATAAACAATATTCAATTGCATGCGTTCGTTGAAACACAGTGCCGTTGAATGCCACGCACTAAGAAATTTTCGTGTATGAATTCTTCTACTATTATCATTAAGGCTTTTGACCGTGTTCCATTTCAACGTCTATTGCTCAAGCTCCGTGCTGGTGGTGTAAAGGGACCTGTTCTAACTTGGATTGAAAACTCCCTTGTTGACCGTTATACACAGGTCGAGGTTAACGGAGTCAATTCGCAGATTACACGTCCAACTTTCGTGGTTCCGCAAGGATCTGTTTTCGGCCCGTTACTTTTTAAAGTATATGTTAATGACCTCCCCGACTCATTAAATATGAATTGTCTACTTTTCGCGGATGATCTGAAAGTTTAGGGTACAGTAAGCTCTTCTGCTGATAATACCACTTTTCAGAACGAATTGAACAAATTGCTTGATTAGACGGAAAAATGCCAGCTTCCTGTAAACCGACAGAAATGCGCTTTAATGCTTTTGGGGCCAAGCACGCCTGAAGGTGCGTACTTCCTCGGTGATCATCAACTGAAGTGGGTTGATACTGAACGTGACCTGGGTACAATTGTAACTCGGACGCTTAAATCGAAGGAGGATACGAACAGAAAAGCTGCTGCTGCAAACCGCGCATGGTGGGCTATTAGTCGGTCTTTTTCGGTGATTACTCCACAAATGTTTCGCATTCTTTATTCCACATACGTGAGACCAGTTTTGGAATATGGTTTGCCAGCCAACTATCCTCAAACTAAGGGAGAACGTGACCAGTTGGAAAAATTGCAAAGGCGGGCGACGAAACGAGTACAAGGATTGAAATCAATTCCTTGTGTGGAGAGAGTTCAACGCCTCAACCTCATGTCGCTCAGTATTCGGCGTGGGCGCTACGACCTGCTGATAGCTCGTCGCATATTACTGGGAGCTTATGGTGACGAGCTGAGCGAGTTTTTCCCTCTCGTGACGAACTCAAGAACCCGTGTCCATGATCCAAAGCTTCAAAAGCGAAGGAAACTACACCTACCACAGTAATTCACGTTCTCAACAAGAATTGTTAACTTGTGGAATGCGCTCCCGGAAGAGGTTATCTCAGCGAGCTCTGGAAACCAATTCAAGCAACTTTTGGATAAGGTGTTGCCTGTAATCACGGCGATGCTAAACAACACTGGACAGGATTTCTTCAACCGAGGTTCTCCTGGACTATGTTGCTGATATAAAGAGATGCGGCTTACAAGGGCTTGACCCTCTGTCGTCTATCAAGAAGAAGAAGAAGAAGAAGAAGAAATTAGGAAGCACCGCGTTATAGCCGATGCTGGAAAGAAAGGGTTCCTCTTCACCAGCACGGTGAGAGGTCAGCTATTCAGGAAACAATGCAATAATATGCGTGAACAATGTGCGGTGTATGAAATCACCAGCCTAGTTGAGGTAAAGTGAAACACAGTCATAGACTGCATGTGGGCCAATTTGCTGTCAAGTTCAAGTTCAAGTTGCACAGGGTGGCTAAAAGCCAATCAGTTCAGTACAGTTCAGTTGCACAGGACAGTAAGTGGCTAATGAGCCAATCGAGCGTTCAGAATTTCTTTCGGTGGAAAGCTGCAAGCAACCACCACTGCCAAAGCGTTTTTTTCCTATTATGATTTGGATATCCTTGACGATCGCGACGCCAAGGATTAGTTCAGTTCAGTTGGCACATGATGCCAAAGTTGGTTCATTTTTCTCTGGTATCCTCGTCGTATGCGATGGTACGTCCGGTGTTTTACAAGCCGTCCTTCCGTCCCAGAATTTCTAAATGCGACTGAGATAAACGGAAAGGGTTTCTCTTCACCAAGCCGATGAGAGGTTAGCTATCGAAAAATTTATAACATGACATTTGAAACGAGGTATTATATATCAGGATTTTTCTTAAATCGTGGTCAAGACCATAAACATTCAAAATGAGCAAAAAAGACTATTCTGTCGAAAGACAACCAGCATATTCACGGAAAAAGTCTGGGTTAACGGAAAAAAGTCTGAGTTCACCGGGGAAAAGTCTGGATTCACGGGAAAAAGTCACGCGCCCAGATTTCCTTCGACGGTATGCGGTTGAGCACCTGGCACTTCGATATCGAGTATACAGTTCGTACTTTTCACACGTCCCCGTTTCCGAATATCTGGAAAGTAAGTTAGGGTTTCTCTTCACCAGCACGGTGCGAGGTCAGCTATTCAGGAAACAATGCAATAATATGCGTGAACAATGTATTGTGTATGAAATCACTAGCCTAGTTGAGGCAAAGTGAAACACAGTCATAGACTGCATATGGGCTAATTTGCTGTCAGGTTGCCCAGGCCTAGACAGATTGATAAAAATGTAAAAATAAGTTTTTTGTTTTTTTAAGTTCTTTATTAGAAAATGTGCGGAAATATGATAGACCATTTAACGTCTAATTCCCTTTTAAAGCTCAACACATTTGGGAGGCTTACTGTACAATCTGGGAGTTTGTTTCATAAGTTGACCACACGGTTGCTGAAAAAGTGTTCAGGTGCCAGCAACCTGGACCTACTCTTAAGAAGTTTCATAGAATTACCCCCTGTAGCTGCTTTAGGGGTAAGTTCAATGATTTCAGTAATATTATCACACGTAAGACCCTTCAGAAACTTGAAGGCTTCTATCAAGTCACCTCGCAGCTGCCGTCTCTTTAGTGAGAACAAACCGAGGTCCTTGAGTGTAGCCTCATAGGTTTTACCTCAACCATCCTAATCGCCAGGCGCTGGACTCATTAGAGACATGCTATATCTTTTATCAATTACGGTGACAGGATTGAACGCAGTATTCCAAGTGAGGCCGCACGACTACTTTGTATAAGAATATTGAAGATTGAATGTTTTCGGCAAGATAACGCTGAGCCAAGTCTGAATAATTCTTTGCGAGCCTTGTTTGCAGCTTCGGCACATTGAGTAGCCCACTTATATTAATGGCAAGATCCTCCACTTTCTGAGCAGCAGCTATTCTGATTGTTCCTTCAACAACTTCTTGTTGGGTTGTCGCTAAATCAGTCGTCGGAAGACAGCTCTTCCCCAAGTTTAGTTGCAAGGCCCACGTCTTTGTCCACTCGATTACTTTTTCTAAATCAGTGATAAGCGTATCTCTACTATCGGTTCCTAGGATCTTAACATCATCAGCTAATAGGAAGCAGCGTGAACTCAAGCACGCTGCCAGGTCGTTCACAAAAATAAGAAAAAGTAATGGATCAAGCACCGAGACTTTGAGGCACTCCACTGAGAATCAGTGATTCCTGCGAGCACTCCCCTGCAATTCCAACATAGTTAGTGCGATTAGTTGAGAAGCTGTCTAACCATCGATGTAGGTCACCTGTGACGCCACACATACTTCGTTTGTGCAGAAGGTACCTATGGTTCACCGAGTCAAATGCATTTTAAAAATCAAGATAGCAGACTTCGACTACTCTCCCATCATCGAGGCGTAATGTCACTTCGTCCAGAAAGCTTAGAAGATTGGTTAGGCAGGACCTTCCTTTCCAGAATCCGTCTGGGCATCGATAGTAAGGAATTGGCTCACCATTTTACATACCTGGTGCCGAATGATTTTTTCCAAGCACTTGCAAAGAATGCTTGTCAGGCTTACTGGCCTGTAGTTGCGTACATCCGAAATGGGACCCTTCTTGTATATGGCTATTACCGCCGCTCGTTTCCAATCATCCGGTAGTATACCCTAGAGTAAGGTAGCTTCGAAAAGATTTCTGATTGCAAGGCTAACTATATTTGCGAGCGGTTGAAGAATAGCCGTATGTATACCGTCGGGGCCAGCTGACTTAGTTTTATCCAGCTGCGACAGAACTGTGGTGACTATTTCCTGATTAACCTCCACCGAGCTGAAGGGAGGTGCTCTGCACTCGTGAGTTTCTAAAAAGTTACCTGAACCGCGTCGATAAACACTGCAGAAGAATGAATGCAACGCATCGGTTTTTCCGGTGCAGTCAAAGCCGTATTGCCATCGTCCAGCACTAACGTACCTATTTCTTCTCTTAATGATCGCTTGGACTGAACATAGCCATATAAGCTTTTCAAGTTAATCTTTGCTTTTTTGGCAATTCGGGATCCGAAGTCTCTTTTAGCTTTCCTTTGCAGCGCAACAACTGAATTCCTGGTCTGTATGTACTGCAGTCTAGATCTGTGAGTTTCACAGAATTTGTAAGCCATCCAGCTACGGTCACGACATCTGATAGCCTTGCGAATAGACGCGCCCCACCAGGGCGGTTTTCTTTGCGTTCTCACTGGTTGTAGAGGAGCAAAATTATCCTGTAGTTGTAAAAGCTGCCCTTTTATAATATTCCACCTAATTTTTACACTAGGTTCTAATTCGTCTGGTTCCCAACTTAGATTCATTGCATTAGTTTGTAGTTGGACGATGTCCATTCGACCAAAGTTGCGGGACATCTTTACTTGGGGACTGGGATGCACTAAAGTTCAGTCAAGAAGAATCACAGCGTGGTCACTCTTGCCGAGTGGCGAAAGGTATTTGATTCCATGAATATCTCTCTCATGAGACGATAGAACCAAATCTAAAGTTGACGGAGTATGTCCTGTCCTAAGCCTTGTATGTTCCCTGACATGTTGATAGAAGGCCCCGACATGAAACCAGTCTAGATATTGCGACTCAACTGACTCTGGCGAAAAAATTTCAGTACGCCA
>JACCGJ010000360.1:7670-88721 GCA_013407085.1 Atriophallophorus winterbourni | reverse complement strand
TTCTCCCTGAGAAAACTTCAAGAAAAGTGTCGGGAACAGCGTATGCCATTATACGCTTTTTTATTGATTTAACTAAGGCATTCGACTACGTCAGCAGGGAGGGTCTCTTCAAAATGCTCGATCTGATAGGCTGCCCCCCAAGGCTGCTGAGACTCGTTATTTCGTTCCACTCCGGCATGAAAGGCTCAGTCCATTTTAACGGTTGCAGTTCAGAAGCATTTGAAATTCGCCGAGGCGTCAAACAAGGGTGTTTTCTTGCTCCCACGCTGTTCGGCATTTTCTTTGCTCTGCTTCTGAAGCACGCTTTTAAGATGAGAGCAGAAGGCATTTACCTACGCACGCGAAGTGATGGCCAGCTTTTCAACCTGACCGGCTGAGAGACACAAACAAAAGTACGGGGATGTGTGATAATCCGTGACTGTTGTTTGCGACGATGCAAGCCTTTATTGCTCCCCTCCCAGCGAACCCTACAGTCGCTAAGGGACTGTTTTTCGTCGTCATGCAAAGACTTTGGTCTAACAATCAGCATGAGCAAGACCAAAGTCCTTGGTCAAGGGACTGTATCGCCACCAATCATCACAACTGGAAACTGTAAGCTTGAAACAGTACATCATTTAACATATCTTGGTTCAACCATTGCCGATAACCTCTTGCTAGACACGGAGATTGATAAGCGGATTAGCAGAGCAGCTGTCATTTTGTCCCGATTGAACTCTCGTGTTTGGGGTAACCGCAAGCTGACTGTAAAGACAAAGATGATGGTATACAGCGCGTGAGTACTAAATGCTTTACTATACGGCAGTGAAACCTGGGCCACCCACGCAAGACACGAACGGAAGCTGAATGCTTTCCTTCTACGAAGCATCCGTCGTATCTTGAACATATCGTGGATGGACAGAGTGACTAACGCTGAAGTGCTTTCAAAAGCTGGTCTACAGAGCATGTTCACCCTATTACGTCAGCGCGCCTGCGGTGGCTTGATCATGTCTATAGAATGGAAAATGGTCGTATTCCGAAAGATCTACTCTACGGTGAGTTGCAATTAGGAAGTCGACCATTGGGCAGACCGCACTTGCGGTACAAAGATGTTTGCAAAAAAGATATGAAAACTCTTGACATTGACCCCGCAAACTGGGAAGAACTTGCTCTTGACCGCTCACTTTGGAGGCATTGTGTAAAGCGTCGACTGCAAGCCGGGGAGGAGCAAATACAGCTCCTGGCTGCTGAACGCAGATCACGCAGCCGGCGTGCAACTGATGCAATACAACAGAGTTCTGACTATCGTTGCAAGCGCTGCGGGAGAGATTGTTCCTCCCGAATCGGACTGTTTAGTCATTCAAAAAGTTGCAAAACATGAAATTCATGCGATGTGATGTACATCCATGGTCGACATCGACCGACGGAGGCCAACAACAACAACAACAACAAAGTATGACTAATGTATTGTGTTGCTCACATCCCCATCCCTTACACACCACTACCGGTTTCTGGCTGTTTGCCATCGTCAGGTGGAGACAGTAAGATCAGGTTCAGTGACTGTTTATTTTCAGAATGTGAACGTAGGAAACATGTGACAGTGCAAGCGAAAACGTATCATATTGTCGGTATCAAACAAAGATACAAAACCAGTCAAGTAGTTGCTGTGCATGAAAAGCGTTCAGGGTTGCCTAGCTCATTATGGTTATCCGTTTTATCGCTTACACATATACATAATGTCCATGCGACTAAACCGGTTAGCTTCACCAGCGTTTCGTGATCGCGGCTTCAAATATAAACGTAAATCACAATTTCCACTCTGCCTATGTACACAGACATGCTCGTGTTGTTTGTGACGACTTAAGTCAGAAATTGATTAATTGAATATATTTTCAATTCATATTTCACTTTTTGCAATTAACTAAATTTTATTATTAATAAAATCACGGCCAATATTTATAACAAATAATTTCGTTATAATACATATTGTGATGGCAGGCACATTAAGTATATACAATCTGATTTTTGAGCTTTCATAGCAGTGGGAATATCAGCATTAGAAGCTAAGTGTTAGGCTGGATATGACATTTTGTTTAACGGAAGCGTAAGACCTCGAACCGAGCCTCGGGTAATACTGCAAACGTTCTATGCAGAAATTTAAATCACTAACTATACGTAGCTTGGCTAGAATGGGTTTGTCAGCACCTAAACAACGAATATTCTAAAACTGGTAATTCTTGACTTTCGACTCATTGAAGGGAGACAAATCAGCAATAATTTTTAGCTTTCCTTATAAGGTTGGGCAATTACATCAAATAACCCTAATATGTTATCAACATTCATTATGGGAGAGAAATTGGAAGCAACGGAGTTAGATGAGTTGTACCATAAAATGTGTAAACAGACAGTGGTAGTGAAATTCTGACGTCGATATTTATGCTTAAAAAATGCGATTCTCAATCCAGTGCGTTCAAATGCAGTATCAAAGTAGTGAATATCAAACATCATTTGAAGGAGCGACAGTAATCTAACTTTTCCTCAATTGGAAAATGACATTTAAGGCTTGCATTAAAGAAATGAACGTAAGGTTCAAACGATAAATTAGGTAATTCTGTGTAAATTTTTGCGACATCCACCTTTTCATAATGTGGGATTTAATTTTTCACATCTAATCAGTTAATTCAATATTGTGACACAATCAAACACACAATACTTCTCCATAAAATGAATAAAATTATGTACTTGTAAAATCACGGGCCTTTATGCATGTACCAGGGGCCCAGATCAGCCATCAACATTACATTTTATTCAAATCTTTGGGTCTGAGACGGTGGAATTCCTGCAGTATCGCACATATCGTGGGTTCAGAAATCAGTGTTTTGATATGTAGATCAAGAGTGAGTCAAACAACGATTTAAAATCGATTGGCTAAACGTTCGGGAATTAAGAAGCAATAAAAAAACAAAATATACTAGAAAACACAATAGGTCCGGAAAATAAGAACCAGGAAAATTGGCGTGAAATGTCTAGGAGCGCTTCACACCACAACGTTATTCGGTACTATGATGAATGGTGAGTCTAATCTGTCCATACTTCATATTAAGTATCTCAAGGAGGAACTGAAACTACATTTTTCATAGATATTTAATCTCTATATATATATGATATACATTGAGAGATTTGTATAGATTCAAAATTATATGTATGGGAGCACAATTTTCGATTGAGACAGTTATTCAAAGTCTAATACTGTACATGGGCAATGATACTGTCGGTTTCCCGAACGTACAGATATAAAAGTAATGAAGCTTCAACGTCGTTCCGCATGCAGCTCATCACCAGCGACTTATCAATTTTGCACAAAATTATCTGGGCAAGGAAGAAGTACTTACTTAGATTAAACAAACTGTTCAACATCTTGCAATATTTATTGGCTGAGAAGCACATGCATAATTAGGAACGGCGCAGATATTAATGTCGAATTGTGACCCAATGCTCTAACAAAAAAGCTCTTCCTAATGAGATTTTGGATCAGCAGGCTCAGCGGAATGTTCGAAATAATAATTGGAAAAGTGAAAAGTTTTCATCTAGCGAGTATTCTCACTAACAAAATGTCGAAATTTCAAATAATGGCGAAATATGAGGCCGTATATACGATTCGCCAAACAAAATTCGTTTTTAATGCTACAAAGTACAACTTTAAAATGCAGTTGAGAATCAGCAGTCATCACTTGAACAACGGGATTATCAAATTATGGTCCAATCGCTCATAGTATTAGACCCGGATTATTAGTCACGCTTTACTGTGGGGAAATCCAACGTGTTTGATATCCATAAAAAAATCATTGAACGAAATGACAACCTATTTGACGTAAAAAGATCAATAATAATGTGAGACCATCCTCTAATTATAAAGGTTTTGCGTCGACATAGGCGAACTATAAAAAAATTCTAGATTAGCATACAAAATTCAAGATGAGCCCTGATTCTGGAATAAAACAATGGAAGATTGTCACTCATTTGTAGGGACTTCAACAATTTTACTTTTATATAAACTTCTCTCTTAAACGCCAATGTGTTTAATGTGGCACACCATCGCAGCTACCCAGTACAAAGAGACTACTTCCACAAGTTTCACGCCTATTGAGAATCGTCAAAAATTGTAAAAGCTCCGGCTGTCGGTTTCGTTATAGTCTTCATCCTGAATGAGTATACATTTTCTATTCAAACTGCATCTTATTTAATTGGTATGTATGAAAGCAGAAATTTGAATACCGTTAAAGTTTACATGCGATGAAACTCTTGCAATTTGCTAAAGTATAAAATATAATGGCACCAAACATTTCGCCAATATTTGAAGGTTTTTAAAGTTGCTCGTCGTCGCTTTCTGGTTGACGTGGAGAATAAGACCGTTTGTTACAACCCAATGGCTTAAAATGCTTAAAATTAGGATTGTAACAATAACAAACTCTGAACATTTGGTTTACAACAAAACTCTATTAACGAACTCCAAGTGAAATCCTTTCAAATACGTGAGCAGATAAAAGCATTATCAGCTATCGAACAATATTCAACTTGGTAAGATCACTCATGTATGTGTCATATCTGTCTACTTTGACAAAACAGCGGACATTCAGAAGGGTTGCCACTAATTGTCAGACTAGTAATGCCCACAATACGCGAAGCGTTTTGCCACAAAAGATGAATCTTAAAATCATATGCTCGAGCTATGCAGCAGTCTGAGGTAAACTGATAACATGTCACGTAGTTTTCCCAATATGGAGAAGAACGATTAAAGGTTTTCGTGCTCGAGAAAAACACCAGACCAAACACTTTTAGACCTTTCTAAAGACTGAACTCGTTTTTTCTGCCAAATGCACACTTTTAAAATCTGTCGTGAATATTAAGAATGCTTTTCGGTGAAACGTCGTTGCTAAAAACGAACATGCGGTTAATGTACTTGCTAACTCATTTAAACGAACAATACTTATTAAAAAAAGATAGCTCGTAAGAATAATGCTCACATATTTTACTAGATTGTATCAAGTGACAAGGTTATGCAACTTACAAGCGCAGATATGAAGGTTCTTCTTCTACTTTTATCACAGAACCAGAATAGATGATAATTCGTTCAAGCTTTTCCACAACATGAATTATGAGTGACTTTAGCTGATGTTAAGCACTGAGCGTACAGAATTAACACTACATCACTCAGGCGTGTAAGACGCAACGTTTCAACAGATGCTGATCCAAAGCATGCTATGATAAAAAAACTTAGTCAATAGAGTTATGAGTGTCTACCAACCGCGTGGATAGCATGATCTAATTACTTATGTTATGCCATTTACACTTTAGCAACTTAAGTTCGTTACAACGAGTCATTGATTCGGCTAATTATCTTAAGAACGGGAGGAGAATTAATAAAAAAACGAAGATAAATCTGCTGTGTTACGACGCAGAATATCATGATCTAAGGTACCTCGTTAGTGTTCTCGAAAATAATATTTAGTATTTTTGTGTAACGGAAAACGTGCCATATAAGAAAAAACTGTAATATATACCACACGCTTACGAGTGCATATGTATCAAATTATAAACACGCTTCAACACAACCTTGAAAATTGCTTCAGTTCAATGCAATTTGCACACAAATTGCAAATAAATCGACGGTCTTAAAATTGTGTTGAATGTTTGAATTGCGGAACAACTGACACATTTCGGATATCCTCAAGAAGTGCCTTCATATTCTGAGATCTAATAATTTTTTTCTCGCATGCCAAACAAAGCAAGAATTCCTAATACAAGATGCAAAGCTATTCACTAATGTTCCGTTATCACGGGAATTCTCGTAGCTAATGTTCGTAAAAAGCACCTGGTTTGGTTTTGATTTATGCCATGTAACAGTTTATCTTTTTAATCTATCTCACAGTAATTTATATCTTTTAGGATGTTCTGCAAGGCGAAAGAATATCGCCTTCAAGTCCTGTGTGCAAATTTCAAACTTAACATTTATTTTGAATTACACAGCTATCAACATCGATTGAAAGCCAATTGAGGGCTTGAAACTCTTTCGACTGTTTGCTATGGATCACTTGATAATTTGATTGATGAGCAGTGAGTTTTCCAGAGAAAAATTTGATGAAAATTAAGTCTTTCGCCTTGCATCATAGTAAAAGGAAATTTCGACGATAAACTGATGCCCAGCACGAGCAAATGTCAGTGTACAATTTCAACTTTAGTTGACGCGACTATCAGTAGTGGCTAAATGCCTATCTATTGAGATTAATTTATTCGAATGACTATGATTTTGGACCATTTTGTTGCCATACACTACACTATAATGTATTTTATTCCATTTACCGTAGTCTTTATTGTGACGTTTAGATTCGAGCTTGTGAAACCTATGAAAATTTTCAATTTCAAGCATAACCTCTATAATGGGTTAAAAGATCGTCAAGGAACTTATAAAAATTTTCCTATAAAAATATATTGTTATAGGAAGTTAACTTCAATGATTAATGGAAACCTTTTGGAAGAGTTGATAAAAACAAATCGCAGAATAGTAACGAAATTAGAATTCTCTTAAATTCCGATCGGACTTTCTTTTCGTGAGCTATATTATGCGGAAATGCTTTGAACAATCTCTTATATAAATACGGAGCTGATTTCTTAATTCCAAGTTGTGAGCCAAATAACACTTTTAGAAGTTTGCTTTAATTTCTTAATAGAGTGATTGGTAACATGTTATTTTTAAACGCTAGGGTATCAGATCGATACGTGTATGTCCTCTCGTATCCGGATCTCGACGAGCGTATCGGAGGTTGCGGATCTCAGGCGTAACTGATTCCTGTGTCTTGTCATGACATCTTTTCCAACTTTCATATCGAACATTACACTGCTTCTGCGTCGGATGATGTTACCATCGATCCACGGTGGACATGATGTCCTGTAGTCTCGTACGTGGATGGCAGTTCCTGGTTCGAAGCACGACCGTTGATTCTGATTAGGCGGCAGTTTGGTTGATTTAGTCATCATAGCATTGTTTCAAGTACGCAGCTTCTTGCCCATGAGTGCTTCGGCGAGTTTTTGCAGCTGGGCAACGCATCGTTCGGCGTAGTTCTGTAAACCAGCAGAAAACGTTGCAGACTATCGACGGATGTCCCCTCCCCACGTTATTTTAGAAGAACACGCTCGAATGTGTCGACGAAGCGTTCGGACTGTCCATTTGACTGGGAATGGTAAGGTGGCGATCGTTGATGTGACACATTGTATATAACTCATAACTTCATCCTATGGTTATTGTTAAGCTAAATGCTTTCAGACCATTACAACTTTGAATCACTTTGAATCAACTTTGAATCACATTGTTCTGGCTGCAAAATTCGGCAAATACTTCCGAGGTGAATTGCGAGCCATCATCGAACATGAGAGTTTCTGGCAATCCATGCTGACTAAACAAACGACGCGGTGTGCTGATCGTGTTGCTGAATGTTGCAGATGACATCTCGATGATTTCGGGCTATTTCGAATAAGAATCAACCACAACGAGGTACATGACCCCGTTTATTGGACCAGCGAAATCGATATCAATTCGTTGCCACGGTTTTTCTGGTGTACGACATGGTGAAAATGGTACACGGTTTGGCATCTTGGCTGCCTGCTGACATTGACGGCATGACTTGAAGAACAGATTAATATCTGCGTCAATACCAAGGATATAAGGGAAACTGCGAGTGATCGCCGTCATGCGTTGAATGACTGGGTACCCATTGTGGAATTGTTGAAGGACACATTTGTGCAGATTCTTTGAAACAACAACGAAATCATTAAACATTAGGTACTCGTCAATAACTGAAAGCGATTCACGCCTTTGGTAGAATTGCGAGAGTTTCCCAGCAGGCGTAAATTTCGGCCAGCCACAGTAAGTATAGGTGATTGTTTGCAGCAAAGTTTTATCTGTTTGCGTACATTGTTTATTGACCTCAGCTTTGACAGGCAATCCTCACACTGCGTCGTCAAATTGTTGCTGCATAGCTTGCTCGATAAAGACTCATGCAATGACTGTATCCTCGTCTGGTTGATCTCGAACCAAGATTAGGCGGGACAGCACGTTCGCTTGACAAAAATCTTCGGAACGGCGATATTATATATGGAAATCATATCCTAATAGGGTGAGAGTCCATCGTTGTAACCGGTTTGTAGAATGTGCTGGTATACATTTTTCTAGCCGAATATCGAAAACAAAGTCCTGTGGTCGGTTAGCAACGTAAAGCGACTGCCATAGATCAACTTTTTTAATCGTTTGACCGCGAAGATGAGAGCTAATGCTTCTTTTTCGATTTCACCATAGTTGATTTCGGCTTGAGTCAATTATCGTGAAGCATGCATAATCACCTTCTCGTTTTCATCGGGGAACCTGTGAAGAATTACAGCACCCACACATTATCATGATGCATCAGCTACTACGACGATCGGCAGCTTGGAATCTTAGTGCGTCAATAATATGTTATATGTTAACAGTGATTTTAGCATCATAAAATCTGTTTCGCATTCTCGTGACCAATTCCATGGGACATTTTTGAAGAAGTCGATTGAGCGGTGGACGCACAGTGTGGATTGATGCCAGAAATGCACTGTAAAACCTGATCAAACCAAGAAATGATCGCAGTGATGCAACATCTGTTGGGTCCGGTATCTGTTGGTTTGATTGTATGTTGCCACGGTCAGGGTGACGTCCACTTTGATCGAAAATGAAACCAAGGTATTTTATTGACTTCATATAGAACTGGCATTTTCATGGACGAAGGCGTAAACCACTTTTAGCGATCCGCTTCAACGTCTGGTTGATGCAACCATCTAGTTCTTCTTTGGAGGTCCCGACAATGAGTAGATCGTCCAGGCATGCGGCCACACATAGGATGCCAAACATAATGGTGTCAATCAATTGCTGGATAACGTTCGGAGCAGTTTTCACACCAAAAGGAAGACGCTGATACTAGAGCAATCCCTTGTGGGTATTAATCGTTAGCAGGTCTCGTGAATCAGTTGCAGATAAGCGTCAGCTAGTTCGAGCTTCGCGATGTACGAATCACCATTGAGAATTGTAAACAAATCATCTGCGACAGGTAATGGATAGTGGTGAGTTTCCAAAACGGCATTCAAACAAGTTGAAAAATTAACGCAGATTCGGATGGATCCATTCGGCTTTTTAACGAAAACGATGGGTGCTGCCAAGGCAGAGTAGGTTACTGGAACCAGAACATCTTGATCATGCAGCCTTTGAAGTTTAGCTTCGACTTTTGGTGGGGATGCGTACGGCACAGGTCGTTTTGGTCGGAATACAGACTTTGCGTCATTTTTGGGATGGAGACTAGCTTGCGCCTTGTTACATGTTCCAAGTTCGTTTGTAAAAACGGTTGCATGCTCAAGCATGATCGCATCTCGGTTTTTCTGCAGTGTTTCGGTTGCTTGTACTTGATTGCAAATTACACTGATCGGAAGGCGAGCCAAATCGAAAAGATCGAACCAATCGAGTCTAAACAGGCTGAGTTGTGAATAAGACACGTAGCACGTGCCTAAGATAGTTGAGCTTCCGAATGAGATTTGGAATTGAAGCTGTCCATTCAGCTGTACGGAACCTCCACGTGCACTAGTGGCGGTCTGTGTCATAGAATTGAGTTATGGAGAATCAAGTTTCCGCCAGAGTTTTTGGGAAATGATCGTTATGTCCAATACTATGTCCAACTGCAATAGAACAGATTGACCGTTGATCTGGACAACTACGAATTTTTCCGATCAGGTGAGATGACTTAAAACGTAGCCTAAGGATTGAGAGACTTCTTCGAGGGCTTGTGTGAAGGCCTCGAGCGACCAATATTTATTTTGAGAGAAACCATCATTGTGACAAACGATGTTACATCGTTGATACCGGTGTTGCTTGAACCGGCGGAATTTGACGAAATGCCATGCGCTGCATAGCCAACAGGCAGAAGTAGGCTTCGTTGATCCTGGCGAAGATGAATTTAGTTTCTGGGAACCAGGTTGATTCGGGCCAAGAATGCGTGTAAGGTTCAAAGAAGTTTGAAATTCTTCCTTTCCCTTCGACATTCCTTTCATTTTGAACCTAGTTACAAAACCTGAATTTTGTGAAATAGATTTTGCTTGTGTTCAATTTTCCCACAGTATTTTGATATAAAACTTTTCTTTCTTAATTATTTCTGTTATTGTAAATCTTTTTACTGTACACGCCTTCGGTCAAATGTTTGTTTTAATTTATTGTTTCTGCCATTGTCGGTCATTGTTGCGGAATTTGGTTGCCATTTTGGGCTCCAGTATTTTGCTTGATTTTGGACGCTATTTTGAGTGTCATTTTTGATTGTCACAGAATGTTTGGACGACATTTTGGTAAATCGATTCTTATATTTGTATCAGGTCGTCTTTTTTAAATTGACTTCGATCCTGGAGTATTTGGCAACATTGTTGCTGTGACGTTACTATACAATTAAGGTTTGTATAGTTATTTTTGTTGTAATTGTTGTTAATTACAGTACCGTAGAATATCCCAATCGTTGTTTTGAATTTGTCGAAATAAGAAAAAGATGGACTACGCGTAACTCACTTCCAATCGATTGACGAGCCGGGTCTCGATATCCGTGAAACTGGAAGACTGGAGACTGCACATAAATATCAACGATTTAAATTGAGTGTCCGTAATTGAACGGGCTTAAACCGCTCACACTCTCTGTTAACAATGCAGTGTGAGTTAAGAAATCATTGGATTACAGCATAACCGGTGTTAAGCATTGATAACATGTGTTAAACAGTGATGACCTGACTCCAAATAGTTGTTTCAGTGTTTCAACTGTCTGTATGAATGAAGGGTCGGGTAGGTTTGTGGCAAGATAAAGTTTCCATATTTATCGAGTTCACTGGTGCTAAGTTTGTGAAGTAGGAGTCTAACTTTCCACGCATTGACCTGTGCGGCAAAATCTGAGTGGAATAAATCTTTATACCAACGGAACCACGTCTCGAACGTGACATTAGCCTCAGCATCGAAATTAAATTCATGTATATTATTAGCGATACCATCGACGGATGGTGGAGCACTGCTGCTCGTTAAAGAACATGGATTTTTGTTTTGAACAAATAAATCCAACAACTCTATTTGCTGTTCGAGCAAACGCTGAAGTTTACTCTGATCCATTTCTAAAAATAAAAATAAAATTATCCCATCCCCGTCGCCAATAGCGTTATATACTAACAGAGTAGAACCCAAGTAATAATTAACCAAATGTTTAACACTGAAAAACCTTTATGCTATTAGGCAAACTTGATTAACTAAACCAACACTACGCGTAGCAAAAACAAAGGCAGGCCGTCCAGACAAAGAGTTTTACCGTCTTTGACCAAAAAGCCATTAGGCTGCTGCTCATGTTTATTTATACACTGAATCAAGCGAAACATATTATGGTCGACAAAATGGACCAATCGGAATCGAGAATCATAAATTATGAGTTATAATGAGTTTTTGAGAAAAATAATAATATTTCCTCAACAGCATCCATCGTAGAGAAGCAACTACTGGAATCACCTGCTTGGGTGCCATCGTCATTCGCGCTAAGAAAATCATCGTCGTCCGGACAGAACAGTAAGACTAGTAGCGAAGTGCTGTTCAGTATGATCGTCTGTGACTGAATAGCGTTTTGCACCGGTTTGACACATGTTCCCACTGCTTAATTTCTCCTAATTGAATCAGAAATTTTTTGCATAATCCGAGCCAGGAATGCTTTCTGATCCGCCTGGTATTTGAATTTAAACAAGATTGACCGAGGGCGGTTACCCATCCTCCATCTTCCTACACGGTGGACTTTAACTGTGGGAGTAGAAGGATTCAGACCCACTATTCGGAAAAGATCGTTGATACACCTGCGATCAAATTTTATGAATGAATAAATAAACAAATAAATGAATAAATAAATATTTTATTCTTCTAATTCCAAGGCATGCTAAGCATGATCGATAATTATCAAAGTTGTTTGTATACATGAAGCATAAAAATGGACAATAATTATTAACATTTTCAAGGTCATACGTGCTGGGAATTTTTCGTTACTTAAAATGGTTAAGGTAAATGATAATCAATCAGTTTTACAGAAATTCAATATATGAGCAGATATTGTATGAAAAACGAATCGGGTGAGGAGAAAAATGACACAAAGAATATTAAAGAACGATGGACCGGAACATCGAAGATGTGAGGAATCTCGAAGAGTCAGAATCTTCAAATATTTTCAGTTGGAACACATTTTTATTGTCGAATGTATGTTTTGAATGGAGAATGTCTTTTTGTGGGTATTCGTAGAAGATTCGGTGTCGCAGTGTTGCCTCGTTTGGGAGCCGGAATTCTTCACATGGATGTAAAGAGGGGCGTCCGTTACAATTACTTTCCAGGGGCACGACGTATATATTAGCTGACCAATCAGAATTTGTTCAAGGGGCACGAATCAGAATGCGTTTATTTTTAAGCCAATCATGGCATCTGGCCGTCCTTTAAAAAGCGCTACATAGCCTACACGCAGCATATTTTGACGATGTCGCTAGTTCAGGTTTTTGCATAAATTTTCCGAACCGTTGCCGACCCCATTTAATTCGAATCCCTAGTTGAAGCAGCATGTGCTATTTCCAGGTTTCAAAGCTCCACTGGTTCATCGTATTACATCCCGTGCACAGCACCAAATACCAGGTTTGTGTTAGCTTAACTTCGATAATTTGCAGATCCCGGACTTACGTATGCGTAAAAGCTGGAAGACACCGGCCATCTTCCCGGGTCTGCCTATGTATTATTTGTTAATCATTAGCCCCGTTAGTAATGTACTTTTGCTCATGTTGACCGCTGTGTGAAGCGTCCTAGACAGCGTTAATTTGAATTGGGTTGCTGGGTGGTTACAGCAATGTTGTAGGCATAGCGACCACTGACCTAGGTCAAAACCATGCTAGTGGGTTATTTGGACCAACAACAATAACAAAATATGATGAAGAGGACAGAGGTCCTGCTCTAGCCATGAACATAACTCAAGGTTAGCTACAAAGTAGTAATCAATGTAATGCTTTTAAACCAATATTATATGAACAAAGTAATGTTTTTCTCACATTCCTGCGCACCCAACTGGTTTTTGGCAGTTTCGAGACAGTAAGATTGTGTCCTGTGAGGCTTGTAACAGTTGAATATAGGCTACAACAGGCGAGGAATCAGTCAAGCTAGAAGCTCATGTTGTGAAATCTAGACATTTGTTTAGAAGAATACGACGCTATCAAGTATTGCATGTCTTAGGCCATCCGCACGATCTACACTACACACACGCTAGTGTGTTCATTGTTTTCACAACCAAGATAACACAGAACGTCTGAAATGGACCCCTCATTTCATCCTTTCAGGTGAGAAGGTGTGACAGTTGGGAATAAAATGTTCCGTTTTATTTTTAAGCTGATTAGGTAGGTGGAGTGCACGCCATTTGAATTCGTCTGGCTGTAAGAACGTGTAAACGAAACAAAATATGACTGCGCATTCGGTACAATTGATACAGTACAACTAATACGGATTGTCATCACAATTGACAAGCACATAAATATATCCAATCCATTCTTCTGTCCAATACTTTTGCTTGCATTATTGAACACCGCAATATCCTGCGGTTGTTTTAAGCTTGTGCGTTTCTTTAATGAAATAAACCACTGTTACCTTGTTCCACGGTTGTTTACTATCTCTTTAGGTCATCTAGAAAAATTGCTATCTATGACATAGCTTGTTTGTTTCACATTGGGAATCAACTGTATGCCTGTCAATCTTATATGTTTAACGTGTTTTTAATTAAAAACGAAAAATTTCATTTATTCATGAAACGAGGAAAACCTTCACGCCAGATAACACTCAAATTTTACTCGCACGACGGTCAATTCATATCGGCCGACAGAAATAAATACGCTGCACTTAATGTCTACCCTTAACTTCTCGGGTTTCTGTTGTAAATCACTTCGAACACACACACGCATCACCTGATTGGTTGATGTGCACTCTCAGGTTTCTATAGGAGGAAAATGTACAAATAACGCACGCCGTAAAGAGGTAATCTGGAAAATAAATACTAAGGGACCGAGTGAATGTTCATTATGAAAATTGAAAAACTGATATTACTGTTAATATCCAGCAATGCCATGATTGTATAGTTCATCTAATGAGACATCTAGGTTGAGAAGTTTAATTAATTTTTTAACTGTGAGAAATGAAATCAGATGTGACTTAAAATCACATAGTGAGGTAAAAAGTCTTATGTTTTTCGGAAGAATATTACAGAGCTTAGCGTATTTATTTATTTAGAAGTTACTTCTTACTTTCGTACAGGATCTAGGTAATTCGACTAGGTTATCTTGATTTCTTAAATTATATCTAGAACCTTGTCGGAAGCGAATAGACGAATTTATATCTATATTATCAGAAGATATTATTCTAAAGAACAGTATTAGGTTGTCTAATTCTACGGAACCATAGTGGTTCTAGCTTGAGCTGCTTACATCTTTCTCTATATTTTTGTTTCGAGCTATATCCGATAATTGATTTGGTAAAAGTACGTTGTACTTTTTCCAAAAGGATGGTATCGGTTTTATTTATACTGCTTTATATTTTATTACAGTAATCGAAGAGGGGTATGGTGAAAAGTTCATAGAGTTCTAACTTACAGCGTGGGAGAGTAAAGAACTTATGAATCATATTAACACTCTGCTTTGCCTTGGAGATCACGTGATGTATATGCTCGTTGAATGTAAGCGATGCTGAATATTTGATAGTATTGTTTGGAATATTTGTATCTCCGGTCGTTGTTGTAGCTTACTTGAATTTGTTCTCCGGGCTTGTTGAGTTTGCATCGGAACAAATTCAAGTAAGCTGAATATTAAAACCCAAGATCACGTGTGCAATCGATAATTTGAATAGGATTACTATTAGGAAGGATTGAGTTATCAGGAATTGTACATCTTAAAGGCATGAAATAAGATTTTTCTGGATAAGGCATCCAAATCTTTTTTTAGTCTGGCAATGTAAGTTTGTGTTTCAGAAGATGGTGAGGAAATTACTACTTTCATGTCGTCTGCGAACAAGAATAGTTTACTATGAGAAACGACTGTATGTACATCATTTATGTATAGAAGAAAAAGTAATGGACCTAAAACACTGCCTTGTACCACGCCGCTTGGAATCGGCAAGGTGCGCGATCTGTGACCATTAACACAGTATGTGCGATCTGTAAGAAAAGAAGTGAGCCAAGAATGTAGATTGCCACCTATACCAAATGAACTTAGCTTAGATAGTAATAGGTTATGCGGAACTGTGTCGAAAGCTTTAGTTATATCAAGGAAGACAACTATAACTGAAAAGCCAATTTCAATTGAACTTGTGATGCAGTCTAAGTTTTCTAGCTGGCAAGTAATGCAGGATCTTTTGTTAAGGAATCCGTACTGTGTCTTAGAAAATAAAATAGGTGTCAGGTATTCTAGTATAGCTTTCTTTACAATTTTTTCAAATAATCTTTTGAGAAGGCTGTATGGTTTATTGGTCGGTAGTTAGTAACTAAGTGTTTCGAGCCAGATTTGTATCTAGAAATAATATTTGAGTGTTTCCATTCTGCCGGAAATGTACCAGATTCAATAGATGCGTGGAATAGGTTAAACAAGAGAAGTTGAAAGTCTCTACCACCCATTTTGCATATGGCTGGAGGTATGCCTGTTGTGTCAGGTTTAAGACTGACAATTGATTGCTGACATAATTTATTTATGTCACTCAGGTTTATACTCAAAGTTTATAGTGTATTCGGAGAAGGAAGATGATTGGTTGTGTAAACGTAGTTCGAATTGTTGTAGGTAGAGTTAAAGAACAGAAGAAATTCTTCACAGATAGCATCGGGTGAACTAATAATTGCTTTAACTGCGGATAAATTACAATATTTGATAATGAAATCTATGTTGCTGGGTAAGTTGGATGATCTTAACTAGAAAAGTTTACTTAGTGATTTCGGCTTATCCTGACTTATAAGAGCTTTTTTTCGTCGGCTCTGAGCGTGTTATCTAAAGCATATCTGTGACTTCTTGATAGTTCATAAGAACGAAGAAGGGCGAAAATGTCATGTGGTTTTACAGCATCAGAATGTAATTTCATCATTTTCTTTTCTTTTTTATGGGCTTTCGTTAATTTTGTGTGCCTAATGAGCTTATATGATGCCTTCATAAGTAACCCTTTCAATTGTGAATGAAATCTTGAAGAGACCGTTGTGAACTCAGTAGAGAGGATAAATCGGCTCCAGTCTTCTGTTCTAATGAATTCTGACAGTAGATTCCAGTTATTGTAGTTGTAGGTATGCTTATTATCAGATGGCTGTAAAGAATTGACAGAAGCTGTAGCACATAATATTTGGAATGATAATATTCTATGGTCACTGTTGAGGAAAGATGGAATTACCTTCTGGTTAGCTGGAATAAGGTTCAGAGTGCAGACTAGGTCTAAGATATTGTCATTTCTTGTAGGCTGGTCAATAAATTGCTTATATCCTAGTAAGTCAATCGTTCTAATGAAAGGTGTATAGCAGCTGTGATGTGCAGGATCGTGCCATTTTAATTTTGGCATGTTGAAGTCACCAGCAATAAGCTTATATTTCGTGTGGTGTAAAGATGCTTCTATAAACGCATTAATTAAGGAATCCATTTTAGAGATGGTTGAAGACGGTGGATAATAAATACAACCTATTAAAAGATCTAAGGATGGTAATACAATCCATGTTGAGTCTTCTAGTTCTGTCAGAGTAGGTGAAGTGAAGGTATCAGCTTTAAATTTGGAATGAACATAGATAAGAGTACCACCTCCCTGCTTTGAAGCTCGGTTATTCCAGAATATCTGGTAATTAGGTACTATAAGTGTTGAGTATGCGAGTCCTGGATTCCTAAATAAACGGTTACGCTCAGTAAAAACTAGTAATCTATATTCTCGGTTTTGAAGCAGAGGAATTGCCGTGCAGTGTTTTAATCTGCTCACGCGAACCATTTAATTCCTGGATAATTTGATCCAGCACATGTGAACCAGCAACAATTAAATGTTACCGTTTTTATGTACTGAACTTACTGGCCTTAATACGCTTCTTCAAGGTTCCAGCTACATTGGCCTTCTTGGGAGTAGTAGCTTGCATGGGTGGATGGGGTAACTGGCTAACTTGTCCAACTTTTCTTTGGCGGAAATAAATCCAGATATTTTATTTGCATGTTTTTTGAAGTTCAACTTACATTGACTTCCATGGGAAGATCGTGTAACTGGCTAACTTGGTCAATTTCGTCTTGGCTGCAGTTGTCCCGGGGTCATATTTGCACGCGAAACAAATGCATAAATTTGAGTGGGTACGACGTTCGACGAGCTAGACGAGATTAAACTATCTTGGAGTTTTTCATTAATAGAAGCAGCGTCAGTGACAGCCCTATGTCAGCAGCTGCAATAACACTGTAACCAGCGGTATTTTGCATAACCCCCATAGTGAGATTTATGTATGCCAGAGCAGCTAGGGTGTGCTCAACGCGTGCAATCTGTGCACTAAATGCCTCTGACTACTTTTTGCAGCAATTGCCGTTGAGGCAGGCATTATTCATGCTCATCTGCTAGTGAGAATTATGAGTAACGATAATGTACCAGAAAAATTCTGAGCGGATTCTATCACAAGCTCAATTAATCAGCAGGAATAGTAATAAACGTTTTGCTTTTGATAATATAGTAAATAGTTAGTCTATTTTAAAGGAATTTCACAGAATAGCGAAAATTCGTAATGTTTTTTTAACAGAGCGTGGGAAATACAGTAAAGTTGAACGTACCGCGCAAATCCCATTCCTCTAACAATTTAATGACCTCTTCGATATCTCTCAGCTGGTCGCCGTGATCACTGATCAGGTGAATTTGACATGTGCAAACATGTAGAATGGACATGATAACTGAGATGTTAAATCAATATTGAAGATCAGGACGAGTATTGGGCCTAGTACTGAAATCTGTGGGATCCCACTAGTAGCTTTTTCGAATTCAGGGGTAGTATCACCTATACGGACATTAAAAGATTTATCACGAACAAAACTGATTATCCGGTGCTGAAGATTATCAGATACTCCTGTGGCAGCGAGCTTCAACCCTAGGAGCCTGTGTCTGACTGAGCCGAAGGCCTTACTAAAGTCTAAGCAGAAGACCTCTACCCATCCACCTTCGTCTGGTGTCTTGGAAGGGCCATCCCAAAAGCAAAAAAGAAGATTTGAGAGAGACACAAACTTCCTGTAAGAAAGCTATGTTGAACCGTGCTTAATGATGAATTTTGCACGACGTGGCTGCACAACCGATCCCTGATCAGTCTTGTAACAACTTTCTTCTACTGTAATTAAAAACAATAGACCTTGATATAATTTCCGTTGACTCGTGTTCCGTGATTGCTCCTCTATACCAACGTACACGTTTGGGCTACCACGATAAATCTTCATTCTCTAGAGCTTCATTTCCTAACTTCTTGAAGGCCGTATTGTAGTGGTCAGTCTACTACAAATTTGTGAGCCCAAAATACACGCATCCGTCGTGTATCGTTTCCGGTACGTCAAATTTTGCAGCTCTACATCAGGGTTTTAAAGGTATTTTTGACCGCGTATAATTTTGCGTTTTCGCATCATTTGCTTTTGTCGTGTATAAGCAGTAATAAATTTATTGCCTAATCTTGTCCATCATAAGCGATTCCAAAGTGTTATTCTGGCCTCGATGGTCATCACAATGCACTGATTTATTCCGTAGGACCCAGAGTACTTGATTCATTTTTTTAAAAACCGAATTCAATGCTAAAAAAAGATGATGTTTTCGCATTTAACGCAGTAACTCCCCGGTTATATTTTGTCACAGGTACGAGACGCAGTCATAGCTGCCCCCAGCCTCAAACAGGCCGTGCATTCACGCATGTTCATGTCTGAACGATCTAGGCTATAGCAGATGTTCGGCAACTTAGAACGGAAACCCACCCACCATTCCAATGAAGATGCGCAGCTGTTTTGTTCATCGCACAAGATCGATTCCTTACTAAATGCTGCTACAAAAAGCACTCCGGAATCTGAGCTTGCGAAAATGGCAGACTGCATTAGTGAATGTATCCGTTCCTATCCAGATTATCATATTTCGAAGCTAACCGCAGGACGATCACGCAAACTGGGTAATCCAGCAGAAATTAGCAATACCGATCTATTGACTGAAGTTTCATCTTTACGCAATGAGGTTCGAAACCTCACACTCAACGGTAATTCACGATCACGTACAACATCCCGCCAACGCTCAAGTAGTCACCCTCGGTCACCCGTTTTCTGAATCCATCGGAAATACGGCGATGATGAGCGGCGTTGCAATAAAGCTTGCGCCTATTGCAAATCGCCAGCGGGGAACTCAGGCCGACACATAACGACGACTACTGTCTTCGGCTCGAAGAGATTAAGTTGTTTTTACTTTATCCAAGATAAGTCTCCAGGTTTAAGTTTTCTGGTGGACACCGGTGCCGAAGTAAGTGTACTGCAGCTAGACACCTGTGGAATGTTCAACTAGATGAGCCAACACTTACTGGCGGCTAACAGATCGATTAAAACAAACTAAGGTCAACGCTCCCTGACCCGTAATTTAGGTCTATGTCGTGAATTCCGCTGGATTTTACAATCGCTGCCATTCCATTTGCGATCCTAGGTGTTGATTTCCTACACTCGTTTGACGTTTTTGTTGATTCTCGCCACTCGCAGCTAATAGATGGGACTACTCGTCTTAAAGCTTTGATAAACCGAGCAGAGATGAAAGGATTTCCCTGTGTTACATTTCGGCGAAGTAGAACCCCGCTATGCCACGTTGTTCGCGAAATAGCTGAGACCTTCGTATATTATTACGCCAAGGTACTTGACGCTAATACATCTTTCAAACACCGACCCATTAAATGAAACCTTAGGATTGTTATGATGCAGAGCTCAACACCACAGACCAGTCATGTTGGAAAACACCATTTCGTTGCTATTTTGGTGATTCAAAGATACACCGTGTGGATGACCACTGGCAATGCTTGAAAGCCATTCGTTGTAACACAATACTTTCAAGTACTTTAAGCAATGGCGATGTGCACGCGATCGAGTGGTATTTACCAGGATCTCTTATAGGAATCTGGGTTATAAAGACAGACTCCCAACAGTCAGGCTTGACACGATTAAAAATGGATGCGATAGGTTCTGTAAGTATACCGGAGCATTACTTGAATACAATGGGCGAGCGTTTATCTGGATCTGCAGCCTTGAATTGTGAGACAAACAATGTGTACAAAAATCAGTTACGTTGGTGAAGGATAAATCACAGGAACAAAATATGGGCAGAAATATGTTCTGTTGACTATCATTATCAGCTAGATTCAGGACGAAAAATTTCTTACTAGGAATTGATGTCGATAAAAGGTGGATATCTTTCATTGTTTTTTTAACAATTGTGTTTAAGCGCACGTCATAGGTGACGACTGTCTCTGGTGCTTAATTGACTGAGGAATTTGCACAACAGTGTTTTGATCATGTCTTTTGAAGGCTTTCTTTTTATTATGCGTCGACGCTTTAGTTAGGCGGAAGAAAAACGATGAGGACTGAAAAAATACTTTTGAACATAAAACTTGAAAAAATTGAGATAGGACGTTGCAACTTCACAAATTATGAAGAGATCCTGTTCATGAAAATTTTCGAAATGAGTGGTTTTAGGCAATTATCTGTTGGCTGAACTATCGTTAGGTTCGCAAGCTTTAGTAATCACCTCTCTGACATGCTGCGAGTTAGATAATTGTTCCCAGTACCTTCATGGATTTTAGTTAGAAGTTTGATAACACAGAATTCCAAATTATCGATGAGAGCAAATTTTCGAGAATGAAACATTTCGGATGCATTGGAATAAGATAACGTTAAATGTACTAAAGATGACGAAAAATTATGCAGTGAAATAAATTTTGAGAACGGCCGATTTTGATTCCCAGCGACATGACGTTGACTATTCTTGCTCCAGTACATCCCGACAACTCCGTAGACTTTCCGGTATCGTTATTTCATACGCTTCATACCAGGTTACATGAATTTAATCCAACCGATTACCGGGTAATTCTTTGAAATGATCGAGGTTTTATCATTTGCCAATTTGCCAACAGTCTAATATTTATCTTTACTGCCAATTTCGTCGTCAGCTCAAAGCTCGTAATTTCAATGTGTAAATTATCACTAAGCTGCTGTCGATTGTAATAAGTGCATTCAAGAACCAGTTATTATCCAAGAATGATGCGATTCATTTTGTTAAATATATCAGTTCACGGGGTATTCCCGTTATGACATTGGTTCACTTATGTGATTCATTTTTTTACATGCCGATTATTTTGACCCACTTGAGCAGCAATTTCTAGTAAGATTTGGTTAGTTCACTGCTTAAAGACTAACAATCGATATGATACGTGATTTGTTATTTATTCAGCCCGAATGCGTGAAGATATAAATTAAACAGTCTAATATTTATCTTTACTGCCAATTTCGTCGTCAGCTCAAAGCTCGTAATTTCAATGTGTAAATTATCACTAAGCTGCTGTCGATTGTAATAAGTGCATTCAAGAACCAGTTATTATCCAAGAATGATGCGATTCATTTTGGTAAATATATCAGTTCACGGGGTATTCCCGTTATGACATTGGTTCACTTATGTGATTCATTTTTTTACATGCCGATTATTTTGACCCACTAGAGCAGCAATTTCTAATAGGATTTGGTTAGTTCACTGCTTAAAGACTAACAATCAATATGATACGTGCCTTGTTATTTATTCAGCCTGAATGCGTGAAGATATAAATTAAACAGTCTAATATTTATCTTTACTGCCAATTTCGTCGTCAGCTCGAAGCTCGTAATTTCATTGTGTATATTATCACTAAGCTGCTGTCGATTGTAAAAAGTGCATTTAAGAACCAGTTATTATCCAAGAATGATGCGATTCATTTATTAAATATACCAGTTCACGGGGGATTCACGTTATGGCATTGGTTCACTTATGTGATTCATTTTTTTACATGCTGATTATTTTGACCCACTAGAGCAGCAATTTCCAATGAGATTTGGTTAGTTCACTGCTTAAAGACTAACAATCGATGTGATACGTGCCTTGTTATTTATTCAGCCTGAATGCGTGAAGATATAAATTACACAGTCTAATATTTATCTTTACTGCCAACAAAGAAAATTTCGACGACACACACAAATCGGCCAAGTACACCCCCCACCTGCAAGTGATGATTTTGAACATGTTCTTCTTTAATTAGTTTTTTAATTGGCTACATCTAGCAATTTCTACTCTATTTTAAAATGTGGAGGCCGTTTCACGCGTGGGCTTATAGTTGATTCAATACTTGCATTTTTTGCGAAACCCCTTGCTGTAGTTTTAGGATTCATATAACCTTCATCTCTTAATTTCAATGAAGTGACTGTGTACACTTAGAAAGCCTTCATCGTAGAATTTGCAAATTCATCTTAAGGTATTCTCATCCTTCATATTCCCAAAGAAGGTGTAATCTTCTATAAAGATAAACTGTGGTCACGTAAAATTTGACTTAATCTGTTTCGATTCTTCCGAGACATCATTGAATACGAAACATAAGAGGTGCAAAGGCGTGGAACTTAATAAACGGTGGATTCAGTGAATGATATCGAAAATTAACTTAAGAAACAGTTGCTACTTCGTTCATCAAAGCATTACCAGTGAAAAGTAGTACTCCTGATTTTAGTCAGAAAATAAAAATTTGCTTACTGAATTACAAAAAATAAACGTCTTTGTTTTAACGTGATTGAGTTTTATGTTGAAAAAATTGCTGTGCACCGTTTTTCTAATCCATTTAACATGCGAAATATTAAACCATTTCAACTGTTTGATGAGGAATATATTCATTATTTTTAAGGTAAAGGCTCCTGTGCTATCAATGAAACATTTTTGACCGTGTTGGGGGTTCGCACAATCAATTTATAAACAATTAGGCATTTATTTTCATTAGGTTGACTGAGTGTGATACTAATACGGTCAGAAAAATGATTTCGACCGATTTTCGATTCTGCGCCATTTAAGATTACAGTTCACATCTAAATGATTTATCGCGCGCGAGTTAAAAAAATCATCATTCGTTATTCTCCACTACGTAAAATTAAATTTATAGTTACATTAATACAGGTTCAATTTTTTCGCTTCCCTATTTTAAATCATAATCTTTTTTGACACAGTGAACGTGTTTTGTAATCCCGAAATGCCTTACCATTCTATTGAGATCAGATATCGAAATGGCTACTTACGCTTCAGGATATGTCCCGAAAACGTATTCAATGGAGGTCTTGCACTAAGCATCTTCTTAGAGGGTTTGCTCAACCTTTTATGTTGTCAAGCAGAGTGACGAGAAAAGCTTGTTATCATGCATGACAGTGAAAGCCGCAAGGAAACTGTCATGCTGAAGTCGCTACTCGTTTACGAAACTTGTTTAAATGCATTTTCCATTCGAGGTGTAGGCACCTCACACCAGATTGTTTGTGCTTACTCTTCTGTAGTCTCACCCTTCCTCATTTTTTAAAATTTTACATTTGCCTGGTTGTGTGGCAGTTAAGCATTCGATACATTCTACCGATGTAATGCTGTCTGTGATGATAAAGATGTTGCAAATATTTTGCTGATTTATCTACTTCTGAATAGAAAGCAGAAGGGATACAATCCCGTTTGAGCTTCTTCACAGCTTAAACATGGGTGACTTCTGTTAACAAGGCCATCCCTGAGAGTACACGACAACCATTACATCACTCGGGGGATCAAGTCCATCCATCAACAAATGCTGATCAAACGCGCTCCTGAATAGCTGTTCAGATGGTTGAGACGAGCTCATTCGGTAGCGAGTTCCAAGTGTTCACCACCCGCGTGGATAGCGTGATCGTATTTCTCAGGTTAAGCCTTCTAGTCTTCTGCAACTTCACCTACTAATAGTAAGAACCGGAGTAACTCGTCGCCATATTGACCGAGAAGAATGCGACGTGTCAGGAGTAGATTAAAATTTTCCCTTCGAAGTTGTAGAAGGTAAAGTTTCCGTAAGCTACGTCTATCTTCGTACGCGGGGTGACGCATACAATGAATAATCCTGATCATTTGACGATTCTACATTGCATCAATATTTACATGCCATACTGCAAATGAGTGAGCCTCAAAGGGATTCTAGCCCGGGGTATGTATGTATGAAATCACAAGCCTGATCCAAGCAAAGTGCCGCACAGTCTTGGACTGTACGTGGGCTAAGATACTGTCAGTTTGACAGGCCTAAACAGATATTGGTAAGGAAAATAGCAATGACAATGAGACTGCAGCGTGTATTCGCATGCAGCTCACTACCGGTGACAAATCTTTTTAGCATGGTGTTAGCTGTACAGCATGGAAGTGCTGCACGATTGCACATCCGTGCGGCACGATCGCATTCACTATTCCCCAGTTCCGGACTCAAAATCCTGCGCTGTCGTTCATGCAGGCAGAATCCTACTTCGAGATAAAACGTATAACACAAAATTAGCTCAAGATCCATTATGTGATTAGCTCACTCACACGCGAATCATTGTCCCTAGTTCAAAATATTTTGTTGAAAAAACCGTGTACTTACGATGAACTAAAACAGCCATGATCACGCGACTCACAGAGTCCAAACGACTCCAGATTCAGCCTCTTTTGACACAGGAAGCGCTGGAGGACCGGCCTCCGGTCCAACTACTCAGAAGCATGCAAGCATTGGTAAGCAGAGCAACAATAGATGAGCGCTTCTTGAAAGAGCTCTTCCTGCTACATGTTCAACAAATATTGGCTAACTTTGTGGGCATGATTGGTATAACACAACTAGCTGACGACCACCACTGTCGTGCCGTCCGCAGTTTGGAAAATCGGCTCAACAGGGGGATAAGTGTCCCAAGAGGAGTCGCAGTGCAAATAAACGAGGTTTCTGCTGGTACCATGCGCGTTTTGGAAGTAAAGCACGAACGTGTTTTAAGCCGTGCTCTTTTCAGAAAATGGGAAACTCGAATGCCAGGGCGTGATGGCGGCCGCGAAGACTGGCATTTGTCACCTCGTTCGCCTCTTTTATATACGAGATGGTAATACGAACATGAAGTTTCTCGTCGATACTGGAGCTCAGATAAGTGTGATACCTCCACGGTCACAGGACAGAAACAAATTATCCAGTATCATGTTGCGCACATTCAATAGTACAGCTATACGTACATACGGTACAAGACTCCTCACCCTCAATTTAGGCCTTCGGAGACCTATCAATTGGGTTTTCACTATAGCCGACGTTCCTAGTCATATACTGGGCTTGGGTTTATTCCAACATCACGGTATACTTCTAGACCGTAACGAACCTGACCATAAACGACTCATAAACTACATGTACGCCCACCGTACAAAAGCTAATAAAGTCTTTCATGAATATCACAATTCCTAACTACCAGATGTCGATGTAAAGCATGACGTCAACCACCAGATAATAACAACAGGGAACCCATGCTTCAGTAGACCGCGGCTGGCTTGCCGAAATACCTCCACGTGGTGCCAGCTGGGTGGGCTCGGTTCTCCGAGCTCAGCGAAAGGTTCGGCGGTGGTGTCTGAGGGTGTGGTGGGTTTTCGCCTGGCAAGCGTTCTACCTGTAAAAAGCCACAAAAATCCAATGATGACATCACGACGCGGCGGATGTGACTCGCCGCTCCAAAAGTCACTGCCCCTTGTCCTATCCAAGGACATTGTATGGTGCACAGGCAAAACTGAAGTCACCAACCTATCAACGGGGTTATCGGGCTCCGAACTGGAAATTCCCAGAAAAGGGCGTATGAACCGCTTCGTCGGTCACCGGCCACCGATAGGTGCGAACCTCTCTCGCTCCACTGCCTTGCGGGTAAAGGCTCGGGTGGGACCCCCTAAACGAAATCTCCCCTACTTCGGTGTAGGCAACCGGGTAGTATCATGCCTACGTTCAACGATGCCGATGACAACGCTTTGTAACCCCCTTCTCGCTTTGTACATCTCATTGTTTATGTTGAACGGCAGATATCCGTATCAGATTGTGCAAATATAATAAGACCGCGGTTTGCGCCGGATAAGCTCAAAAGCGAATTCGAGCATATGTTGCAAACCGGAATTACCCACCATTCTAGCAGTACGTGGCGACTCCACTACACATGGTTCCTAAGAAGACAGCCAACAACTAGAGATCGTGCGGAGATTATATGGCTTTAAATAAGTTCACAAAACTGGATTTGTATCCAATCCCACATTTGCATGATTTCTTCATGTCCCTGCATCATATGCGAGTGTTCAGCAAGATAGATCTTGTTTGTGCATATCACCAAATTCCAGTTCACCCTGCGAACGTTCCAAAAACTGCAGTGACCACAGCATTTGGTCTCTTCGAGTTTTTACACATGCCCTTTGGACTGCGCAACGCCGCGCAAACGTTTCATGGACCAGGTTTCGCATGGACTGGATTTCGTCTTCGTCTACATCGACGACATCCTAATTGCTAGTCGTTCCCGCGAGGAACAACTACAACACCGCAAACAACTGTTTGAACGCTTATGTCATTACAACATATGCGGGTTATGACTGCAAATGGACGCCGAATGTCCCAGAGCATCCTAGCAGCGCTGCCCAGTCTCCGACAAATGTCCGCCTTCGACTTCAAGGAATCCATAACCAGAATCCCAAAGTCTTTTTCGACTGTCACCGCTCTAATAGGCTTACTTCCCAGCATGTGCTTTGCGCCTAACAAATGTAAAACACTTACCCAGGATTGGAGCGGCTCTCTTCCAAACCTAACTGTGTGCGATGTCAATCTTGAATTGGTCAACATTTTTGTTTACCGTGGCAGTTGTGTTGTGGCAGTTGTGCTGGCGGTTGTGTCGAGGACGGGATCTCACATCGTGTTCGCAAAACTGGTACAGCGTTTGCTAACCTTCGCCACTTGTGGCGTCGACGCGATGTTTCACTGCTTACTAAAGGCCGAGTGTACACTACTTTATGGCGGCGAAACCTGGTCTATCCGAGTTGAAGATGTCCGTCGGATTTCTGTTTCTGACACCCGTTGCCTGCGTAGGATTGCTCGCATTCGGAGGCAACATCGAGTTACAAATAAAGATGTCTGCAATCGGCTGTTAGGTCCAAGTGGCCACTGTCTGAGAGAGATGCTGATGCTTGCTCGTTTGCGATTGTTGGGACATGTTTTAAGAATGCCTCCTCACTGTTTAGCGTACCGGCTCTTATTCGCCGAGCCTGGCAAAAGCTGAGCGAAACGATTAAGTGGTCAGTCCATGACCTGGCGCGTTGGGATGAAGAAACTCACCGTAGCGCTGGTGTGGTATGAAAAGTATGAAAGCACAAGTCTGATCCGAGCAAAGTGCCGCACAGTCAGAGACTGCACGTGGGCTGATACTGTCAGGTTGCCCAGGCCTAGACAGACATGATAAAAGAAATAGAAAGAAAATAGAAATGGTAGTGAAACTCCAGCGTGTTTTAGCATGCAGCTCACTACCGGTGGCCAATCAATTTAGCACGATGTTAGCCGCAAAGCACAGGGATACTGCACGATTGCACATTCGTAGCGCTAGGCTCGGGCGTATTCGTTTGCCTGGACGGTGTCGAAAAGCTCCACCTAATAGTTGGCTAGAAACCTTACGAGATATGGCTGCAAATCGAAATCAGTGGCGGCAGTGTATTTTATTATGTCATAATTTTTTTAATCCGGTATTATTTGATGAAAAAACATAAAAAAACAAAAAATCACAAAATCGCATGCAGTGAAACTACACAAACAAGTTGCTTTTTGCACATTTGCTTTTGCCTATTCCGCTTGCCTGCTTTCCTTTTCCACACGCTTGTTTATCTGCTTTTCCTGCTTCATATTGCTCGGCACTTTTTCTGGTTGCAGACTTGTCCTTCATGATGATGATGATTATTCAGTTCAGGTCTTGTTGTTGGCGTTTTTTCGTAGTATTCAATTTATCTTATATGTTGTCCAGTTAAGTAGAAAAGAAAGCTTTTGATGGTGCATGAGAGCTGCAAGGAAGCTGTTGTGTTCATATTCTTCCACTTGTTTACAAACTCGCTTAAGTGCATACGTGTGCCTGTGCTTACTCTTCTAAATGTTCCGTAGCTTTTTAACTCCCACCCTCTTTATTTACTTAGAATTTTTATAACGTGGTTGTAATACAGTTGAGCATTCCGTACTTGTTGCTGGTATAAACCTGTCGCTGATTGTAATTCTACATTTTATAACTTGAATGTCGGATGCATGTACAAGTCTTCAAATTTGTGAAGCTTACCGGTCAACCTAAATGATTTAAGGCTATCCAAATCCGTAAAAGACAGATTAGAATTCTTTTTTCAGGTTTCTACGAGATGCCATCCTATAAACAAGAAATGCCACCTCCCGGTGGCTATTCTCCTATTGAGTTTATCAGAAAATCACCCAAAAAACTCAATGGTAAGTTATTAATATCGTTTGTTCATAGTTGTCATCAACCAAACGCGGTAAACAACTTTCGTTCATTAAAAAGAGAATAATAAAATTCTTTCAAAATTATTGTGCTCTGGAGTAATGTTCACTATATCGGTACTTCCAACGTCTTTCAATCGAGGTATAGGTTTCCTCGACCCTATGACTTGTTTTATATAGAATGCGTAGACATTTTAGTCCTTTTAAATCCGTGTTATTCTTGTGTTTCATCGTTCCATTCGAGCCGTATTGCGAAGTAATATTGTCTCTGTTGATGATCTACGCTTCATCTTTTGTCTGTAATTGGTTCTCTATTTTCTTTCTTTTTCCATGTCTGGACTTTTTGGTTATTGGTTCATTTTGACTCCATCTCCTTGGCTAGTACACGGCTGTATTTTACTATAAGTCACTGTCTTTTTCCCCCTTTGCAATCTAAATCTTAATGGAATTTCATCACTCTAATTTGATTTTCTGTTTTAATATCCAGGCATATTACACTGACAGATGTGCAATCGTGCAGTATTTCTGTGCTGTGCAGCTAGCACTGTTAACTTGATTTCCCGCCAGTAGTTACCAGCATGCGAAAACACGTTGGGGTTTCACAGCCATTTCTGTTTCTATTTTCCTTTCTCTAATCTGTCTAAGCATGGACAACCTGACAGTATCTTATCCCACTTGTAGTCTATCACTGTGCGACACTCTGTCTGGATCAGGCTTATAATTTTTTACACATATACATTGTCTCGCAACACCTTTATTGCCTCTTGATGTGCAACGTATATTCGTTATTTGTTTTCCATTAAATCGGTTAAAGGATATCAAATATCAGCTGCTCTGATGGGGCACGTGCATTACAACGTGCTACCTCCAGTCGTAGGTAGCACGACTCAAACGAATTGATCCACACAATTCTTCAATTGTTACTAAAGTCTGCAATGCGATTGCAGTTTTATCCAATATATCTGACAATCTGAACGAGACGATCGTGCAACCGCCCTTCCGAGGGTAGAATTATCAAGGCGAGCGTAATTAAATAGCCTCCTCAGACATGTTGAATTCCACTAATAATGATATCTTGTTGCTGCTACCTGAGTGGCCATCTTAAACATAAATCTATTGCGTTCAACAGTGCCTTTGCTTTCTTGGAAACTATCCCCAGGTTTTTAAAACGAACATTCAAACAAGATTCTTTTGACGAGTACCTGGTCTCATTCCTTGTTTTGACCTCTACATCATTTGCTGTATATACCTGGTTAACCATAGTATCCTATATACGCTCTCTCTCAGACGGATAGTTGCAGTGCGTGGTGCAAATCGGTCTGCTACAAAAGGGATCAAGTACTTTTACCGTGCTTTGTTGTCAAGTTTCTTGAATCTTTTATATCCAAATAAATGTCGGTGGTGCCCACGCAATATCCGCTGTTGCTCGCCGTTTGTTTACTTTTCAATCTATTTGTTGATAGAGCCTAAGCTGTCTCGCTTTGTTAGGATGCCACATCAGAAATCAAATACTTGTTATAAAATACTCATCGGGTATGTTGTTACCGATATCCCAACTTTCACCTTTTGCTCGACCGAAACTCTCCCCCTCCAAATGTAACGCGCTGGGATACTCCCCTGCAAGCAAGTCCTAAAATTCTATTTCGAGCTTGCCTTTCATGTCCCACTCTGCGCACAATCTCGAAAACGAGTGGCCGAGAATGTGTCAACACAATACATTGGCGTGAACATAATTTTTTTCGATTTTATTATTAGACCTAAATCGATACATTCACTCGTCGTTTAATCCCTTAAAATTAATGTTTCAGGTTTTCTGGTGTTAGCTGGATTGTATGCTTGCACGGCTGTCGGTTTCAAATACCAGGATTGTGTTCGGAAACGCGTCTCAGCTATCGAGCGAGAAGATGAAGAAAATCGGATAGCCTTATCCCCATTTTTGGTCGCTGAACAAGAGCGAATGTATTTGAAACAGGTCCGTCGCAATCGGGACTACGAAGCCAAACTGATGGCTGATGTGCCAAATTGGAAAGTGGGGCATTGGCATGATGTTCCTGTGTTCTTCAATCCACGCGGACTTTGGGCCGATCCGATGATCTTAGAATTCTACGCCCACATAGATCCCGGAGTTGCCGCTAACCGATCTAATGTTTCACGCGAATATTTTTAGGGCACAAGCTGTCGATTTCTTGTTTAACTAATGTTATTTAAAATAGATATACTTCCATTACGATTTCTTACGTTATTTTAGATCTTTCGTTGAAAACAACTCCGGAAAGTACAACCAAATATAGCGCCTTTTAGTTATCAGCGCCACTATCGAGCATCCTTAAAAGGCGATTAGTTTTTGATCAGTCATGTTTGTATATCAGCCGTGATACTACCAGCTGACTCACGGATAGTTAATGGACATTGCATTCAGTCTGTGTTAACTTTTATCATGTGTTCGGCATTGACCTTGGAAACCTGGGAGTATCACAATCCAGGGCATTTTAATTCTGGATGCGTAAACATGAAACTATTTGTGGTTATGTGCCACGTTAAGGCCAGTCATTGTTTTACGAACTATTCTGTATTTTCTGACTAGTTTTTTGCTCATTTATGTGCGAAACATCATATAATCTGCCGTTTGTTGTCCATCTTGTATTCGTTTGCCTGAGTGGAGTCCAAAAGATCCACCTAATAGTTGACTGGAAACATTACGAGATATGGCTGCAAACCGAAGTCAGTGGCCGCAGTTTATCTTATTATGTATCATAATTTTTTACCCCAGTATTATTTGAATGTAAACAACAAAAAAATAATCACAAAAGCGCATGCAGTGAAACAACAAAATAAACTGCTTTTTGCGCATTTGCTTGTGCATATTCCGCTTTCCTGTTTTTCACGCACTTGCTTATCTGTCTTTCTTGCTTCATATTGCTTGACACCTTGTCTGGCTGCAGACTTGTTTCTTGATGATGCTTATGATCTTGTATAATCTTTTTGTGTTGTCTTTTTTCTCTTGGACTTGAATTTCAAGTAACTTTGCTGTGCTTTAAAACTCCGGTAGCTTTCCCGCATCGATATCTGTCGCGTCAAGTAATGTCTATTTTTCTCTAGTGAATATTTTGATATTTCGTAGGTATCTTGTTAGTTTTAACTTTCCGTATATTTTCGGGCGGATATTGGGTGATGCCATTAACGAAATAAATTTACCATATTAGATTATATTTTATGGCTTGAACAGCTGGACGGCAGTCTTTGCTAGGTATATTGTAATTGAAATTCAAAAAACGGATATTTGTTACTATAAAGATTTCCTCCTGAACCTATTGTATCATCTAGCTAAAGGTTTCACTTGATAGGGATTGTAACATTCTGGTGGTCACAATTGTTAGCCAGCACGTTGTAATCGATATTCCCCGATTGCTCATGACCGCGTTCATCTTTGTTAAAAATCCCAAGAATCAAAATCAGATCATAAGTCTTGTATTTTATGCAGTGCTTTCAGTTGACTGATTCCCCAAATGAATTATTTCACAGTTTCAGCATAAATATAAAATGGCTTTCGTTTTAAATCGTTGGCTTATTAATTATTCTAGTGTGACAGTGCTAATTTTAAAATAAGTGATAGAACGGGGCTTCATTCTTTTGACCCGTCATTTTTTTCTAGTTCCGTCCTCGAGTTGATAGTGTGTCCTGATGCCACGATCAATGGATATATATTTCGCTGTCCGGACTTACAATGTTCCATAACCTGTCAAGACAACAATAATGTTTTATGTTTGTGATCTTACTTTGATAGCGTCAGTTTTGTTTAGACTTTTGTATGATCACATATATATGCCATTGTTACTAGCTTTACCATCATCTTATAAACGGTTTCGTGTTTGCACACCTCAAGTGGGAACAACATGTGCCTTGAAATAAAGTAATATATGAGGTATGAAATAGCCGTGCATAGTAATGGCAGAAAGAGTTAACCCTTGGCGTGCGTATGAAATCACAAACCTGATCAAGGGACTGTGTCGCATGTGGGCTGAGATACTATTATGTTGCCCAGACCTAGACCGATATGAGTAATGAAAATAGAAATGACAGTGAGGCTCTAGCGCGTTTTTGCATGTAGCTCATTGCAGGTGACAAATCAATTTAGCATGGTTTTATCTACACGGCACAGAAGGATTTCATGATTCAATTGAAACTTCCAGAAGAAATCGCCATCTTGTGTCACTCATTATACGATTGTCCTTGTTGAAATCACACGAGTTAACTGCTTTTATTGAACATGTGGTCTCATCTTGTGATTTTGCCAAGGGGATTGCTTTTGATACCATTCATTCTAACTATACCCCCGGCTGATGATGGCAAACTACACGAAACGGATCCTGGCGCGCCTATGAAGGGAAACAGGTGAATACAGTGTCATCTTTCTGTTAGTATGTTGCCGGTATACCTCACCATACAATTTAATATGATTTACAGTGTTTTGATATTCTACGGTTTTTGTATTCGTTCGTAGTCCAATGTGACAGAATAAATGTATGGACGATAGCATCCTAAATTATGTGTAATTAATCTACAACTGAGCGTTTTCTTGTTAGTTTCTCAATTTTGTTTCCGCTACATCAGTAGTTTGTCTTTACTTTGATCTATGTTAAGTATTCGTTTAGTTTGGCGAAATGCCTCCACGATGGTTCCAGCTGGGTTGGCTCGGTTATCCGGCTCAGCGAAAAGTTCGACGGTGGTGTCTGAGGATGTGGTGGGTTTATGCATGGCAAGCATTCTCCCCATGAAAATCCAATAATGACATCATGACGCGGCGGATGTGACTCGCCGCATCAAAAGTCAATACCCCTTGTCCTATCTAATCAAATTGTATGGTGCACAAGCGAAAACTGCAGTCACCTACCAAACAACGGGGTTATCCGGCTACAAACTGGAAGTTTCCGGAAAAAGGTGTACAAACCACGTAGTCGGTCGCCGGCCATCGATAGCTGCCGGTGTCAACATACTACTTGCACTTCATGCTAATACATCCGGATGCGTTAGCGTTTACAACGACCTTTCAACGAAATTCCCCACCACAAATGGCGTCTGACAAGGATGTTCAATTTTGCCATAGATCCCATCATGGAATTATGCAGTGAAGGAGCCCTAGCCTTCGGAATTCAGGTAATGCCAGGTGGCGGGCTTCTTGATTTGGGCTATACTGATGATATAGTTCTGCTCTTCGACTCATAAACAGATGCACAAGCGATACGGAACAAGCTAGCTAGTATTGTGCCCGCATTTAGAATGCGTTTCACACGCTTTAAATGTATTCTGCTGCAGGATATTGACTTATCAAAACGCACTTTATTACTTGACAATCAGGTGCTTGAAACTGTAGCTCGTTTTACGTATCTCGGTAGTTGTATCAATATTTCTGCATCGTTAGATGAGGAGGTCTCGTCATGCATTTCTTAGGCGACCGTAGCATTCCGCAACCTAGGTCACCTCTGGCGTTAGAGCGGACTGTCTCTGTTACACAAAGGTAGAGTCTACAAATCGACAGTTTGAGCGGTATTAGTGTATGGGTGCAAACCTTGGAACTTAAGTAAACAGCACATTCAGCGTCTCCAAGTATTTGACAACCGGTCTCCGCAACATTCTAGGAGTTAGCTGTTACAATCGCATACGCAACGATGATCTCAGAAAAAGTTCTTCTGTAGTAATGTTAATATAGAGCAGCAGATCAACCCACACAGGTTAAGCTGATTGGGTCACTTTTTCGGATGCCGGATCACCGACTTTCGAAACGAATTCTTTTTTTTCTGAGCCACATCCCGATTGGCGTAAATCTCGTGGTGGCCAAACCATCACGTGTTATAGGCAGCTAAAATCCCTTACTAGTAACCTTTTAAAAGTCGGCGCAGCACGTCTTCTAGGCTGGGGTCCCCGCGATCATTTATCGCAATGCTTAGTTACGTTTAAGGATATGTCAATGGCGGTCGTTCACTAATCATCTTGGAGTGTTTGCATAACCTTGTATGTTGTCAAGTAGAGTGACGAGGAAGGTTTGTTGTGATGCATGACAGTGAAAGCCACGAGGAAGGTCTTGTGGTGATAAGGATCTACTCATTCACAAAACTTGATGGAATGCATGTTTCATTCGAGGTATAAGCACCATCCCAGTTTGTTTGTGCTTACTTTTTTATAGAATCCGTAACTATTTAAATGCAGACATCATTATACAAGTGATTTCAATCGTTTTATACTGGCCATAGATTGGTGGATTACTTACTCGTTTAGCATAATCTTCGAATATTTCATTCTCCAGCTGTGCAAGGGCATTTCCTTCGCCAACTAGTTTGATTTCGTTTTCTCGATCCCGTTTTCTTTGTTCTTCTTTTTGACGCTACGAAACAAAACGGACTTGCAATTTAGATTTGAATAAAAATGTGTACTTTGAGTAGTGAACAAAAGCTGGTCAATAATGCGAAATGCAATAAATGTGATGTACGGCTTAGCTTATTTAATGCGAATGGGTTGATAAATGCGTGTTGCTCTGATTTTTATTTAACATTTCTTCCGGAATTGTAATTTTTATTCTGTAGTTCACAACCGAATTTCACGTTCTCCATTGTCTTAACCCAGAGTGTATGAAACCGGTTGTGGTGTGTAGAGGCTGAGCTGATGAGTACACCAAAGCTGGTCATTTGACATTACAATCTTCCGTGTATTATCTCACGCGACTTGTGAACAGGAATCGAAATAATCTCTATTCCTCAATTATCTCGGGCAGTTCTTCTTCATAATTTTTAATGAGTTTATTGCCACGAAACAATGCTGGAAGGAGTTCGAAAGATATCATTAATGGCAGAGAATGTTAGCAGGAGTTTCATGTTTGCACATGATGATGTTTTAAAATCGACCGATTCATTTTGAACCAAGGCTTTCTGCCAAATCCCGTATGGAACCTATTCCACTAACTAGTCACGACGCCACATTTTTACTACAGCTTCAATCCTTCGGCGAAACACTTCTCATCGATGTGGTTTCTTCATCCATTTCGTTCGTCATTCCTTTCCTCAATTCCAGAATAAACTGCCGCAGTTATGCTTAGCGAGTGCGTCCAAGTTTTTTGGGAGCTCGTCCCAATCAACTTATAACAATTAACGTTACCACATTTATAATTTAACTAAATGTTTATACGCAAAATCTTTCGAATGTTTCGCCACCATACTGACAAAAAATACTTATATTTACCTCAATCATGGCGAACATTCTATCTCATTCTTCTTGTATCAAAGGCTTATATTTTTATTCCAAAGCGCTATTCAATTTGTACTTACCGCTTCTTCGACATATCCTTTGCTCAGTTCTTTGGTCTTTTGCAGTTTCTTCGTAAGACATGCCTTCTCGTACTCTTCAAACACTCGGTTTGCGTCATTCCGTTTTCTCACTTCTTCTAACTCAGCCAACTTAGCCTCTTCTTGCTCAATCCTGTGTCTTCTAATTGTTTCCAGTCTGTGCGCTTCTATTTCGGCCAATTTCTGCTTTCTGATTCTATCTTTTTCTGCCTCTCGTAATCGTTCAGCTTCTTCCTTCTGTGCTTGAGCGCGGGCAATGCGCTCGCTCTCGTCTTCAACTTTCATTTTTATTTGTTCCGCCAAGAACTCTCGAATCTTCTCCAGTTCTTTTTCCCTCGTTCTGAAAAAACAATAAAATGAGCTTGATTTGGGTGCTATTGGCGACATTTTGTTCCTCAGACCGAGACTGGCATTTCAGTATGGTTCCAATTTTTAACGCATAGGTTGAAGTATTTGTGTGGTTAATTCTCGCTAAACTGGGATGTGTTTCTTGTGCTAGTATTGGATCGTGAAGTGAAACTGTAAACCTGCACCTAACCTTCTACTTGTTATCCTGCATCCATCTGTCTGACGGTGTGCCGATCTTGGAGCCTGAAATTGTCTTCACACCTGATGCGTTTCTACCTCTTTATTTATTTTGTGTAACGTGGGTATGGCACAAACCTTAAATCTGAAGTGTGCACAAATGCAAATTCAAACAGAAAATGACTTTATTCATACATAAAATGAAGAAAACTCACTGGAATATTTCTTTTTCTTTCAACACTCGCATTGTCGTCATCTTTTTCTTTGCCGCAGCGAAAACCCTACATTTATCTTCCTCTTCCTGTTTAACAAATACACATATGTATGACGTTTTATGTTGAATCGAAAGATGAGGAAGCATTAATCTTTTAACTGGAACTGTGTTTCTGAAGGGTATCGTTGAATAGTTCAATATATGAATTACCTGATTTGGGGGAAACAAGTGGTAATTTAGCGCAAGGGAACAAAATTGGCGTCACTTTTTGCTTATAATTCAGTGGGTTTAATGGTTTAAAAAAGATGAATTGAACTATCATGAGCATTTCAGCTTAACTCGCCAAGTTGTCAGTCGTGTTTGTTTTAGTTTTCGAGCGAGGATATCTTTCTTGATGAGTTGTGACACATGCAACTTGAACATAAACACCAAGCGTGGTTGACAGTTTACAATATCCACCGATTGTACAAAATCTTTGCACATCGAAAATCGTTGGATGTAGAAGGCACTCCGCATTCAGCTTTTACTACTATTCTGTTATTGATAGGTATAATGTAGATTACCCTTTATCAACCACTGGTTTCCTGCACGCTTTTCCTGTTTTGGAACGAAATCGAAGTGAAAGATGCAGACTATCGATTTCCGTTTCACAGTTTCAATATTTATCGATTCCCTTTGTATCATTCGTCAAAGCTCATTAAATTTGTTTTATCTGATCACAATCACATTTTATGATATCTAACATTCCCGAAACGGTGAAATAACTGCTCATCTGTTTTGTCGTTTTAATCTGTTCTTTCTTTTGCCTAAAATGCAATCATTTCTAAACACGGATTTTTTTACTGAGTTTTATTTTATTGGTAGACGGAAGTCTACTTATGCATCCCCCTTACCGTTTTTAAAATAAGTTGAGTAAAATCAGATGGTTTAAATTCATGGAATTGAACAAAAATTCACGTTTGCACGCATTTCCTTCACACGCACCCCAAGATGGTCCTTAGTTGATGAGTACAAACAACACGAAACCGGTCGTGAAGTGTGTAATGGAACTGCATGCAAATGAGGAGTTTTCTTAATATCAGTTTTTCAAATAAATCTTAATTTGTTTTCGTTGATTGTATCTCTTTTGTTTTTGATAATTTTATTGGTATTTGCATTTGAACTCATTCCACTAATTAACCGTCTCACGATGGTTCAAGATTTAATACGCAGCAGTAAGCTAGTCCTTCTAAAAGTGATTGGACGCATCACTGCAGCACGTTTACAGGAATGTGCTCGATCCCAATTCCTTACTGTTTGCTGCATTTGAAGCGAGTAAAGACGGCAGACCCAAAATTAACTGTGACATTTCAGCTTCTTGCTCAATTAGTGAAACAATATCCACTTAGTTCAAACAAAACCGGAGATAAACAACGGATATGTGACCCCAAGCGACCAAGCAAGAGAAGCAACACACAACTAATATGCCACTTTCCTGAAATGCATCATATCTACGTTAAATAACCTGGTTATATGAATTTTACCTCCTCTTGCAAGCGCTCGATTATTTTCATTTGTGAGTGGCCCAGCATTTGGTTTTTGTAATCTTCCATCAGATATTTGGCTTCTTCTTTTGCTTTCTTCTCATACATCAATCTTTCTGCTTCGTCTTGTGCGGCAATTTCTAGGATTTTTTCTCTATCCCGTTTTTTCTGTTCCAGTTCCTGAGCTTTCTCTTCTTCATGCAGCTTCATTCTGCAAAATAAATCTTAGAATCAGACATTTCAACAATGATTTTCTAAAAACGTGTTTTCGACAGGCCGAACTGTCAATTTTTAAAACTCACTGTTCTTTTAATTGGTTAGCCATTTCAATGTTTTTCGCTCGAACTTCTGCTAACCGTTTCTCCTCTTTTATTCTATCTTTATGAGTGTTGATTTTGTAAAAGCAGCATACCTTCTTCAAGCTGTTTCCGCAAATTTTCAACGTACACTTTATCTTTGTCTGCATTGAGGCGTTTGCACCAATCGCTGAAGTTTATTTGCTTTTCTCTTTCTTTGATTACTTCCGTTAGTCGCAGTGCTGTCTAAATGATTGCACGTATTAAGATTACAACAAACATACGTGGAATTTCTTAACACGATCTGTTTCATAGTACAGTTTTAATTTTGCTTCCTCGATGGCTTCTTTCCTTTTTGCAGCCTGATACTTAGCTTCTTCTAGGTCTAGTGCAACTTTGGCCTCCTCCTCTTTAGCAAGGCGTTTTTCTCGTTCTTCCAACTTTTTTTGCCTTGCACCCTGGTTTCCTTTAATCACGGATAGAATGCTTACTAGAAATGTGTTTGTCCAGTTTTTAACCATCTCAGCTGATTGTGCCTTCAAGGTTTCCATTGCCTTACGCCTTTCTTCGAGCTTTGCTTTTTCAGCATTTTCACGATCCAATTGGGAGTTTAAACGAGTCCAATCTTCACGACTAATCACTTTAATCTGGCGCACGGGGTCACAATTTTTTAGCATCATGTTCCTTTTTACATTGCCGTTCATCTTTCTTGCTGTAAATTATATAAATCGTTAAAATGTTTCAGATTATTATGTTACTGAATCTACGAGCTCGTACGGTGTGTGTCGCATTTTTGCACATTCGAAATATCAAAGCCATTCCAATTTAAATTATTTTCATGCTCTAAACTAGCTTATGGCCTAACCTGCAGCTCATATTTTCACGAAGTACGAACACCTAGTTATTATTTCACATTCGAACATGTGCACACTATCTCACTTGATAATTGCGTATAGCCGCTGAGTATCTAAATGCACAAAACAAGTCTGCAGAATCTCTTATTTTACTTTCCATCTTGTATTTAAATTTCGGAATTGTGTAGAATGTTGGTGTATAAAGGTGACTAGCTTTCCAACCTGGTCTATGAGTTGGGTGGAAAATAAAGTGAATACTAATATGGCTCTAGTTTATTCTTCCAAACGCGTATATATTCCTATAGATTTATCTACAGTGGCTGGTAAATGTCTGCGCAAGAAAAGATGTATCTATCTCGAATCATCTTAAGGTGAACTTGTGCGATCAGCGATGTAGTATTTCAGCTAGTATTATTCAGAGCATAGACTTGCATATTAAAATGTAGACCCCCTTAAGATACCCAACATAAATGTCGTGTTATCCGACTCACTATAGTTAGGATGCACGGCCTATTTTCTTCCAAAATTAATTAGTGTTGGCTTCACAAGCATTTAAGTTTTCAATAGGTAATTTAAAACTCGAGACAGAAGTCATATAGTTCCCGCTAAATTGTGCTGTCAATGGTTTTTATCGAAGTAGTTTCGGCGACCCACTGGAAATCTGCTGTCGACAAATTTGTCATTCCACAAAATGAAAGTAACTATTGTACAACTGTTTCTAATACCTGATATCAAAATTGAAAATTTACCGCAGAAAAATCAAATAGCTGTACAAGGCTATAAAATATATGCATAAGCTGTAATTTGCTGATGTTTTTTAAATTTCGATTTAACCTGTTGCCAGGGGCTAAAAGAAATGTGCGTGTTCTGAAGTGATTGATTTCAGAAGATAGTTGCTAACACCGGGTTATTTAATATAGAAGCCTCCAACATTTGTTCAAAATTCTGTTCAAGATGTGATGAAGATTTCTGATTACAAAAATTTCCTCAGAAAACATAAACGACTGAGTAAAATTCCTGACAATTAATCTCCGAGTGTGGTATATGACGACTAAACTAATGGGATACTGAATTCAGGTCTCGGTAGTTCCCTTCATCTAGTTGCCGGAAACTCAGGTTTAGCTTACCACTAATTAGACTGAGCAATAGAGTGTTGTGAATGGCAATGCACTATAATTATTATTAAGACCGCGTATATAGACAGAGTTTAATTTATAATATGGTGCAGTCTAGAATTTGACTGCGCAGTGGATGAAACAGGAAGATTTTGCCCAACCTCGACATTATACGTTTAAAAATTAATATGCACATTATTGTCGAATGAACGATGATGTATCTCATTTGTCTTTTTGAAAAACGAGCAATCCTCACTAGAGTTAATTCTCATTTATGTTTTTATTTCTTTAGCGCAAAGCACAAGTTTCTGTCGTACCATTTGTGTTAGAACATTCGTGTAAATTACGCTAAGTATGGAACCGAAACTTGAGAAACCTATTGCATAATGAACATACCGTCCATTCTGATCTTCGTCTTGTGATCAGGTAAATTAGTTGGAACCAAGCAATATGGCATTCAGCTAATTAATCATTTTGTAAATTCCTTATAAGAATAGCACTATCAGCATCACCGGAATCTTCAGAGGCATATGAGTAGTAGTCATGCACACAACATTCATTATTTAACGCTTCTGTTCATTGAGCATGTAGAGTAGGTTTACTGTATCCCTGTTGAGTTTGTGACAGAATTTCCTGGCTCTCAAGTTGTCAGATAACGGTTTTACACATCAAACATGTGAAAGCTTTCAACATAGGCGATAGAATTTTCGTATCAGCACATCCCACCGGCCACTAGCTTTAATTATAAGCGTAATGAAACTACTTTGCGTCCACCCAGTAGGGGTTTCAAATTTAATATAGAAATAGATCACATATTTGCGTGATACATGATTTCAGAATGACCCGATTTAATTCATCTTTTCTTGGTAACGTTGACATTCATAATTGTTGAAATCATTTTAAATTCACTTAAACTGTGTATATCCAGGATTATACATAGCTTATATGTATAGGTTTACGAAAACCGACTATGTTTTTAAAAAGGTAATTTTGAACGTCACTTATGAATAGCATAAAGTAAATATCTAATTATTACAAATTGATGACAACAGTTTCAGAATCTATAAAACGAAACATTTCTCTTAATTCCAATGTGGTATGGTCAACATTGATTGTATCGCGCACCTTAAAATGAATCAGTTTCAAAATGAAATTTTATCGTTTATTTATTACACGCTTGATCAAATGTGGCATTGCTAATGTTGGAAAAACTTGGATTTTAAAACCGACATCGGATACAATTGCTGCAATCAAACAGTGTGATCACTTGAAGATTATCCGGTGAAATGAATGAATGTGAATGAAATGCCATTATACTTCGTTCACCAAATCTATCACGCATTTATAACGAATCATAAAAATGCCCTTGAATTTTTAATGCTAACATTTAAGCAGTAACCTGAATTTATGAGAAAACTTCTAGATTGAAATACGACCTATTTCCCGCATATTCTGTGAAAATAACCTGGAGGTTTGAAATATATTATGTGCTTGAAGTTACCTTGTATTAACGGTCTTTATTTTCAACTTCAAATAAATATTTCCTTTTAGAAAATGTATTTCATCATTGCAAACACTAGGTCCACCTAAACACCTGAGCCCCTTGCCGGTAATTTTCTTGTTCTGGATTAAATGCTGAAGGGATACAATCTCTTTTGCGCTTCTTCGCAACGATACACATTGTGTGAATTCCAATGACAACGCAAGTCCTGAGGGTAGGAAACCACCAATACATCACTCCGGGGATCAGGTCCATCTGTCTCAACTGTCTCCGACAAGTGTCGGCCTTCGACTTAAAGTATTCCATTACCAGAATCTCTAAGTCTTTTTTAACTGTCACCGCTATATAAGCCTTACTTTCCAAAACGTATTTCCCAACCGTGTCACCGGAGCTTTTGCGTATGATAACTGATTTGTCCTCATTTATAGGCAGTGGCCAGCGATTTGTACATTTGAACAAGTCATCAACGGCTCGTTGCAGTTGCCCGTGGCCATCGCCGGAACTGACAGAGACCCACGGTTTTAGATCATTCGCGAATAAAAGACAATCGATGGTTTTCGCGTCTGGAAGGTCGCTTACAAAAATCTTGAATAACAACAGGCCAAGAAAAGATCCCTGTAGCACACCTGAATTCGCTATTACCTCTGAATACAAAACGCCATTCACATCTACACGGTTTGACGGTCATGAAATCAATGCCTAAAACCACTAAAGAAGACACCGTTAAATACCTAGACCCTCCAGCTTGACTAGCAATTAGCGGTGGGGCACACGGTCCAACGCCTTATTAAAGTCGATAAAAACAACATCAACCGCTTGACTAGAATCAGTCAAAGCACACCAGATTTCTCTCGCCAGGAGCAAGTTACTTATGCATGTTGTTGTGGACAACAACGCCCACACCCTGAATGAAATTTCGTTATTTTCACCTTGTTCAACTGCGCTAAAACATTTTCGATCGCAGAATTCAGTGTGACCAGCCTTTGATTTGCAGGACAACTATGGTCTTCACCCTCAAACATAGGTTTTATAATACCATGTTTCCATTCCTGTGGTAAGATCCCTAATATAACATATTTTTTAAACAACCTAGCCAGCGGATCACACAAGACACGAAAGAGCGCTTGTAAAACCAACGGATGAATACTGTCATGGTCATGACTCTTATTGTGTCTTTACGTTTTCAATAGGAGTCTAACCGTCTCTAAATCTACATCAAGATCAGAAAGGAGCAATATAAGGGCGATCACTGTCTTCAAGACAGTTCAAGTAGGCATATTGGTTAACCAGGGCTTCCGCTTTCAAACCATTCTCATCAATGTCTGCCCCACTATTATCCATCAGATTAGGTATATATGGCGATGCTTTTGTACAACTAAGAATGTATGCGAATGAGCGTGTTGGTGCACAAGTAGACATATCAACCATATATATTTATATATATATATATCCCCGTCAAAAGTTAATAAAGCAATGAAAAAATATATATAAGCTATTCGGTAGTCAGTTAATCTCAGTGACTACTTAGTTGAAAATACTCCAATCACTTTTGAGGCGAGTGAATTACAAATCGTCTTTGACTATCTGTGGTTTAATTAGTTCAGTTCGCAGGGGCCAGGCTAATCTTATTTGTATGGTTCTCATTTTAGTATATGTACCGACGAAACAGTATAAAAGCTAATCAACCCAATCTGTAATTGTGCTTGCCTGTGATGATTATTTTATCGGATTTTCAGTACCCATTCTACATTTGCGAACGGTGAAGAAATTGGGATAAGCTAATGAATTTTACTGAATAATTTCACACACTTAACCACTTGGACACTTTTAAAAAAGTGTATATTACAGGCTAATAAAATATTTGAATCGTTTGAATGCAGAAGCTTATACCGTTATATCAAATCAACCGATTAACTTATTGGTATATTTAATTAATATTTTGATGATAAACATTATGACGTTAATAACGCTCCAATGAATGTAAGATGTAATATATAGATTCTGATTTTGCTGTTAAATTAGCAAAATTTAAAACATTATTTTCATGATACATGGCAGAGATTTTATTATTCCAAAGTTCTAATAAATTTCTTTCAAATGTTGATTGCCTACTTGAAAATGAGCGCGCTTATTTTGGCCTTAGTAACTATGGTAAACGTTTTATGTTCAGTTCAGTTTGCACAGGACAGTTAGTGGATAACGAGCCAATCGAGCGCCAACAATTTCTATCAGTATAAAGCTGGAGAGAAGCGCTCACTATTGCTGGAATGTTTTTTTCGTTCGAAATATTCGACGATCACAACGCCAAGATATTATACGTAATGTATTTATGGAACACCTCGTTATGACCGATGTTCAAGTTCAAGTTGCACAGGGCTGAGGTGGCTAAAAGCCAATCTCGCGCCCAAATTTTATCCGACGGTATGTGGTTGAGCACCCGGCACTTCGATATCGAGTATACAGTTCGTACTTTTCATACGGTCTTTTTTCCGAATATCTGGAAAGTAAGGTAGGGTTTCTCTTCACCAGCACAGTGACAGGTCAACTATTCAGGAAACAATGCAATAATATGCGTGAATAATGTGTGGTGTATAAAATCACTAGCCTAGTTGAGGTAAATTGAAACACAATCATAGACTGCATGTGGGCTAATTTGCTGTCAGATTGTCCAGGCCTAGACAGATATGTTAAAAATGTAAAAATACGTTTTTTGTTTTTTTTATAATGTTTTTTATTAGACAATATGCGGAAATATGATAGACCATTTAACTTCTAATTCCCTTTCAAAGCTCAACACATTTGGGAGGCTTACTATACAATCTGGGAGCTTGTTCCAGAAGTTGACCACACGGTTGCTGAAAAAGTGTTCACGTGCCAGGAACCTGGTCCTACTCTCAAGACGTTTCATGGAATTACCCCTTGTAGCTGCTTTAGGGGCAAGTTTAAGGATTTCGGTAATATTATTACCCGTAAGAGCCTTTAAAATCTTGAAAGTTTCTATTAGGTCACCTCGCAGCCGCCGTCTCTTTAGTGAGAACAAACCGAGGTCCTTGAGTCTAGCCTCATAGGTTTTACCTGCCTGACCCTCAACCATCCTAGTCGCGAGGCGCTGGACCCTTTCCTCTTTGAAGTACGGTGCCCAGGATTGAACGCAGTATTCCAAGTGAGGCCGCACGACTACTTTGTATAAGGGAATGAAGATTGATGGTTTTTGGCAAGATAACGCTGAGCCAAGTCTAAACAATTATCTGTGAGCCTTGTTTGCAGCTTCGGCACATTGAGTAGCTCATTTCAAATAGTCTGTTATAGTAATGCCAAGATCCTTCACTTTCTGATCAGCCGCTATTCTGATAGTTCCTTCACCAACTTCTAGTTGGGTTGTCGCTAAATCAGTCGTCAGAAGACAGCTCTCACCCCAAGTTTAGTGGCAAGTCCCAGGTCTTTGTCCACTCGATTAATTTTTCTAAATCAGAGATAAGCGTATCTCTACTGTTGGTTCCTAGGATCTTAACATCATCAGCAAACAGGAATCAGCGTGAACTCAAGCACGCTGCCAGGTCGTTTAGAAAAATAGGAAAAAGTAATGGACCAAGCACAGAGCCTTGAGGCACTCCACTGAGAATCATTGATTCCTCCGAGCACACCCCTGCAATTCTAGTATAGTTAGTGCGATTAGTTAAGAAGCTGTCTAACCATCGATGTAGGTCACCTGTGACGCCACACATACTTAGTTTGTGTAGAAGTTACCTATGGTTCACCGAGTCAAATGCCTTTTGAAAATCAAGATAGCAGACTTCGACTACTCTCCCTTCACCGAGGCGAAATTTCACTTCGTCAAGAAATCTTAGAAGATTGGTTAGGCAGGACCTTCCTTTCCACAATCCGTGCTGGGCATCGGATAGTAAGGAAAATGCAGTTTATATTCTTCGAAATGGTGAGAAGTGAGCTGAAGCAGAATTTTGTACAAGAACGATTAAACAGTTGATTTACCTATTCTTGCATAGAAATTAGGGAGAGTATGTGGTGACTGTTCAAATAACAATCAATAATATTCAATCAATAGTAATCAATAATACTTTTATTTAAATACTCGTTGTTAAACTTACATTAATTAATTACAATACACTCTTTGTCCACGCACGGTTTTCGTTCTTCTGTGGTTGTACCGGAGTGAAAATTGTATGTGGATATATCTTGAATACACGCCGCTTCAGAAACCATTCCTCCCTATCCACTACAAAATGGTGAGCCCAAACACTCATTCAACTCGATTCGCGCCATGACATGTAATACAAATAACGAAGACAAGAAGAAGAAGATTTTATTAATCAATTCACATTACGTGTCTTCGACACGACAGACCCACGTCTATGGTTTGCACAAATCGAAGCTCTATTCGAGTCATACCGTGTTCGAACACAACGCAAACGCTACAACCGCGTTGTTGGATTGATTCCAACATCCATCACCGAAGAAGTTGCTGATTTAATTTATGATCAACCTGCCACAGATCCGTACGATGAGCTCAAATCTCCGATTATTTCTCGAATTGCTTCCACCGATGAGCAAAAGTTGCGAAAACTCTTATCCATCTCTAAGCTACGAGATTGAACACCTTTACACAATTACGCCATTTGTTACAGTTACAGGGCACACAGAAGGTTGACGAAAGTGTAATTCGACATATCTCGTTCCAGAGTTTGCCGAAAGATTTGCGCAAAGCTTTGGTTAGCATGGGTAACGAAAGTAACCTAGAGAAGCTCGCTGAAGTTGCAGATGAAGTCTATAACATCTCTCGTAACATATCGATCTACACAGTCAGCCCACCCACCCCTTGCACTCCTTACGCAGATTTGAACAAGGATACATCTGATTTGAAATCCCAGATCAACGATTTGACTTTACGAATACAGCACTTAAACAGTAGTCGAGGACGTTCTCGCCGGGGAACACATTTCGAAAGCGAAATCACACAACCCAACACTAACATCAGGGGTTTCATACTATAATCGCCGTTTTTCGGCGAAAGCCATTCATTGCACATCCCCATGCAGCCTTAAATCACAATACCACAATCAGGGAAACCGCGAAGCCAGGCAGTAGGAGCGGTAACTCTGTCTGGCAAAAACACCAGCCGCTTATTCTAAGCCACTGAAGGTTCAACAAAGACGCGTTTTGTGATCGACACGGAAGCCGAAATGTGCGTCATCCCACCCACAAAGTCAGAACTCAAAAACCACTCTTCATTGACTCTACAAGCGGCGAACAATACTCGAATAACCACATACGGCCAACGATCACTCACCATCGACCTCGGTCTGCGACGAAACTTTCGATGGATTTTCACTGTTGCCGATGTCAAAACCCCTATCCTAGGAGCCGATTTTCTCTTACAATATAATTTTTCAGTCAATATGAGTACACGAAAACTCATTGAAAATGTCACAAGGATGAACGTCATCGGCCATTTGTGTAATTCACCCATACAAACTATTCGAGTCATGATTCTAGATACCGCTTAGAATTACGTTTCACTCATGAGGGAATTTTGGATATCTTCAAACCCTGTACACACAAACTTGAATACTCGCAGCTTCAGAAACCATCCCTCGCTATCCACGACAAGTATTCAGGAAATAATTTACCCCAGTAAGGGTCCAAATCCAGCAGGAGTCTTGCAACGGAAATGCAAGATATAAATTCTTTTGGAAGACTGCTGCTTAAATTTAACACCACAAGGCTAAAAATTGTTTTCTGGAGTCTAGCGGACATCGCTTATTTGCAAGAATAAGTGAATGGCCCTGGGTTCCCAGCTCTTGACTTCAGGTAAAGAAGTCGTTTATCAGAACGCCACAAAACACTTTTAAGATCTTGAAGGTTTTAATTAAGTCACCTCTTAAACTTAGGCGCATGAGTGAGAAACGTTCAAGTCACTTTAGTCGTGCAGCGTAAATTTGGGCTGGCTGGTACTTAATCATGCGAGTTGCGAGACGCTGCACTTATTGAAGTCGAACGATAGTTTTCTTGTAGTGATGGCACCACTCCTAAACACATTATTCTTGATGCCACTAAACGGATGCCTTGTAAAATGACAGGAATACATCAGATACTCTGCACGATTGCACCTTTCCCGCAAGTTGAGCTTCTGTGGTACATTGGTACTCCCTTGCTTAGATCTAATGCAGTATTCTCGAATCCTTAATGCACTGTACAACGTTAACTCCGAGAGAGTTTTCCGAAACCTGGACCGAAATCTCACCAACCCTTTCTGATAAGAGTTTGCTCTTATTAAGGGTAATTGGGAGGTCCCACTAAAATGAACAATTTATGAACCACTCATGGTCGTAGATCAAGGTATCTTCATTCGTTGAACCTATTAGGTATCCGCGAAAATGAAGCATGTGCACTTCAAAGCAAACGACAAGTCATTAATGAAAATCATGAATTCAATAAGACGAGTGAAAACCCTTGAGGGACCTGAATGATCTTGCCAGTTTCGCTAAATAACGTGGATACTACTGTACCTGTAAAGAATGCTATCATCCAAGGAATTAGTCTACCCTGTATGTATTTGGCAACTAGTATGATCTATAGATGGCGGTTAGTTGCGGAATCAAAAACTCAGGCCGAGTCATACCAACAATTTTATCTCATCAACCGTTTATGCGGTCAACATTGACTGTCAAACGTTTGTATACTAATGCGCAATGCTTGACAAAAAAACTACACGAATTGACTGAACTAACTCCCACACACTCACCAGACGTGATTATCGTAACTTAGACATGGTTTCATCCCACTTTCACAGACAATGAAATGCCAATCGATCGCCTGACTCGTGGAGGTGATGTTGCGCTTTACTTCATTCCAAAATTGCTCTGCCAAGAGATCACTGATGACGACTTACAACTTTAAGACACACAATGGTGTTTGCTAAATGTAACTGCGTTAGAGAACTGAATAGTGGGTGCGATTTACAGTTCGCCCTCCGCTGACGAAAATTGTCTATCAGATCATAAATAACCAATCTAGGGTGAAACCAGTGGTTGCCGCTCTAAAGACACGTGATGGAACAACAAGTACGGCATCGCAGTGTACAGAAGATAAGGCCAATTTCTTTTCCACTGTCTATAGCTTACGAAACACCGTTACCAGTCACTTACCTCCCGCAATCTCACCCGAAAACCTTTTTACAACTACAAACTATTACCTCAGACAGTGCCTTCCGCACATTGCTGAATCTCGACACGAAAGATCTTCCAAATCTGACGAAATCAGACCACTGATTCTCAAAAGCTGTGCTTATACTTTGTGTTCGCTCTTCACCTACTTGGTTAACCTCTCTTTAACCAAAAGTTAAGTTACCTGTGATTTTAAAATTGTCGGCATTACCCCGATTTACAAAGGAGGAGATAATTCCAAAGTATCCATTTATCAACCGGTAACACTACTACCGGTGATCTCTAAAGTGATGGAGCGCCTCGTAGCAAATAGCGTAGCAAAAAATCTCGACGACAGTTGCTTGCTCGCAGTCGAACAACACGGCTTCCGGTAAAGACACCCTTGCCTTTAAAACCTTCTGCTCGACCTCGATGATTTTACACAAGTTGTATACAAAGGTCTCACTATACACGCTTGTTATCTTGATATATCAATAGCATTCGATCGTGATATCAACAGACTGTTACTACAAAAAGGAGCAATGTGGCAACAAGGGTTCATTACAAGCCTGGATGGATGGTTATCACCGTCACCGTGTCATTCAAGTACGGGTTCAAGATTCAAGATTTTATGGTTGAAAAAGCGATTACTTTACAATAACCATGCAGTTGAACTATAGGTACAAGTGTATATGTGTATATGTGTGTAGAAAAATTTCAAAATCAAAATAATTCTGGTAACGATAGATTATAAATAGTTCGGGTCATAATTTGGATTGGCTCTCAGGAAATCGTCCAGTTTTAATTTGAATATAGAAAAAGTGTTTGAGCTTACCAAATTGGCTGACAGGGAATTCCAAGCGAAACTAATACGAACAGATTAAAAATGACTGCGGCAGTTCTGATTGGAGTGGGGTATTTCCAACTTGCAGTTGTGACTGCGGTTGTTGCTGGATGTTCGTCGGTGAAATAGTATATCCAAAGAGTGGGTTGATGGTGCTTTGTCACGACCTATTGCAGTGTGGAGTGCCACATGGAACAGTGCTTGGACTAAATCTTTTCCTGATCTATATAAACGACTTACCTAAACTTGTTCGCTGCAAACTCTTGTTATTTGCGGATGACATCAACCTGGGGAAACAAGTAGTCACAACTGAGTATTGCAGACAGCTTCAGCTGGAGCTCGAGGCCTTACAGGACCGGTCAGTTAGAAATGACCTCCCTTTCAATGTATGAAAATGCAAGATTTTGACTGTTGGAAGACATTTCGAGTTCTCTTATACCCTTGGCTCCCATATTCTTGAAAGCACTGACAAGGAGAAAGATTTGGGTGTGCGGGTGAGCAGCACTTTAAAACTGTCACATAACGCCCCGGCTGAACATGAAAAGATGTCAAGAGTTGTTGTTGGCCTCCGTCGGTCGATGTCGACCAAGGATGTACATCAGATCGCATGAATTTCATGTTTTGCAACTTTTTGAATGACTAAACAATCCGATTCGGGAGGAACAATCTCCCCCGCAGCGCTTGCAATGATAGTCAGAACTCTGTTGTATTGCATCATTTGCACGCCGGCGGCGTGATCTGCGTTCAGCAGCCAGGAGCTGTATTTGCTCCTCCCCGGCTTGCAGCCGACGCTTTACACAATGCCTCCAAAGTGAGCGGTCAAGAGCAAGTTCTTCCCAGCTTGTGGGGTCAATGCCAAGAGCTTTCATATCTCTTTTGCAAACATCTTTGTACCGCAAGTGCGGTCTGCCGAATGGTCGACTTCCTAATTGCAACTCACCGTAGAGTAGATCTTTCGGAATACGACCATTTTCCATTCTATAGACATGACCAAGCCACCGCAGGCGGCGCTGACGTAATAGGGTGAACATGCTCTGTAGACCAGCTTTTGAGTCAAGAGCTTTTTGTCAAGAGTACTGCTTCTACTAAAGCGCCTGTTCGGAAGTTTCACGAAGCAAATTGTTTATCGAATAACTATTATGTACATGAGGCCAACTATGTAGTATGCGGTTCAGGCTTGGTCACCCTGGCTACAGAAGGACATCCGCCTCTTTCAGAGAATATATCATCGGACCACCAAGCTCGTACGTGGTTTAAAGCAAACACATTACAAAGATCGTATTACACGTCTCAATCTCTTCGACTCTCTCTACCGCCGTCTCATAGGTGATTTGATTCTTATGTTCAATATACTGCATACACGCAACCTTCCACTGAATAAACGATTCACACGTCTACCATCCCGAACCAGACGGAGACATGACTACACAGTACTTATTCCCGACTCGAGACAAAACAATCGAAAGTATTTTTATTCTGGAAGTGTGTTTTAACTGGAACTCCCTACCCTGTTAAGTTGCATATTCACCCAACTTGGATATATACAAATCGAACTTGAATAAATTCATGTCGACAAATACAAACATTGAACCCATATATTCTAGACCATTACAGCTTTGAACTTGAAACACATGAATCGAAGTAAACTAAACAAGTTGACCCGATGGATTTACATGTGCTATCCAACCGATTAAAAACGGTTTCTGCTCTATGGACTTGAAAACTGATTGCTGAATTTCTCAGTAAGCAAACCAAAACGGTTAAAACTACCTATGTTATTCATGAGTCCAAAATTATTCTATAGTTTTTATAAAGCTATATGCTTTTTAGACCATTGAATTGAATTGAAATGAATTAAATGGTAAAATGCGTCAAAATACCTCAGACTCATTGAAGGCCTTGATTGCTGGACCACGAATCACTATGTAATTTTGTGTTTGAACATCGTGGTTCGTTGTACGAACCCTATGCAACAGCGACATTAAAGCATAACTTTGTTTACCACTTATCCACTGTTTCAATGTTCAGTGAACATAATCTTACGTATCCACCTGGTGACGGAAAAGAGCCGGAAACCAGTAGTGGAGTGGCAGTTCTGAGCATGTGGGAAACACATCGCTTTTGTTATCCATAAGCGCATTGAGTGCGTGACGACGAATCACTATGTGATCGTGTGTTTGAACATCGTGGTTTGTTGCACGAACCCGATGCAACAGTGGCATTCAGAAATAACTTTGTTTACAACTTAACCACTGTTTGAACGAACTCTGAATCTAATCTTACTGTATGTATCTGATGAATGCACACTTCCGGGAACCGGTAGTGGAATGTGTGTTCGTGTTGTGTGAGCAACACATTGCTTTGCTAATCCATAAGCGCATTGAGTGTTTGATCACGAACCACTAAGTGATTCCGAATTTGCACATCGTTGTTCGTTGTACGAAGCGTATACCTCAATGGCATCCAAGTATAACTTTGTTTACCACTTACCCACTGATACAGGTCGCACTGAAACTAAGCTTTCTGTCTCCCAATGAAGACGGCACACAGCCATAAACCGGTAGTAGAGTGCAAGATTAGCGGATGTGAGCAACACATCACTTTGTTCATTCATATCACTTTGAGTGCTTGACCACGAATCACTTTGTGATTCTGTGATTAAACATCGTGGCTCGTTGTATGAACCTTAGTCAATAGTGGCATTCCATCTAACTTAGTTTACAACTTATTACAACGTTTCAAGTTTCACTGAACCTTATGTTACGCATCCACCGGATGATATTCCACAGCCATAAACCGGTAGTAGAGTGCAAGATAGGCGGATGCGAGGAACACACTTTTTTGATCATCCGTAAGTCCTTTGAGTTCTGGACCACGAATCACTTTGTGATTGTGTGTTTGACCATCGTGGTTCCTTGTACAAACCCTATGCAGCAGTGGCATCCAAGTATAACTTTGTTTACAACTTATCCACTGTTCCAAGGCTCACTGAACCTAATCTTACTGTCTCGACCTGATGACGGCAAACAGCCAGAAACCCTTTGTGGAGTTTGTTTGGGTGATGTGAGCAACCCATCGCTCTAATAAACTGAATTAACATTGTGATATATCAACATCCTCAAAGTTTTACGAAAGCTATGCCATTGATTACTGGCGACTTCATCACATGCTGTGAAAATATCTTAGCTCGATGGACGGCCTAGATAATTTTAGTGATGAGCGTATAATGAAAAATTATTACCTTGTCTATATTTTATTACTATGTATTCGTGAATGAGAAATACCACTAATATGTTAATCGTGCTTTGGATTGTGTTTCCCGACGTACTTATATCGAGTGAAAAGTGATACAATTAACAATAAACCTAGGGTTTGGGATCTAGAAACTGCGTATGTTTTCTATGAACCCCTTAAAACGTCTGTCGATTTATTAGCCGGATAATTATATACAAATCAAGGTGACCCGTGTATGCCTCCATCTTCCAATTTGATGGACTCAATTGAGGTATCGCAAAATTTACGGAAAATTAAATTAAGGAAATTTTCGGGACCAGATGAGGATACTTCATTTCGACTCAAATAATGTCATACGCAATTGATTGAACCTTTATCAGAAGTATTGCCTTATATACTCCAAGCGTATTGGCAAGTAACGTATGAAAACTGGTATAAATATCATTCATTTAAAAAGATAGATTTAATACAGTTGGAGCAAATTAAATTCACCTGCAGTTTTCTGCAAGAATCAATGCTTCAACCCATTGTGTTGTTATTTTAACGAATTATAAACACCAAATGAGAACAAGGTGGTTCTGTTTACTGATGAAATAATGATATGAAGGCGAATCAGAAGAATTGTAGCGAACTGTATTCACTTTGTATCTTTTTTGTACATACAATTTTTGGCCGTGTATGATTATTCCTTTTTTCGAGTTCCAAATTATATCAACCGCCCAAAAGTGTATTGTACTAGCATTGATACAAATAAAGTGTAGATGGCCGAAAAAGGAATAATCATACAAGGCCGAAAATTGTATGTACAAAAAAGATATAAAGTGAATGCAGTTCGCTACAGCATTGATTATTTTTTCTGAGACTAAACGACTTGTATACTTCACACAATTGGTCGTTCTGAAACACGCAAAAGTCGAAAAACGTGCAAATCGGCCGCGATCCGGGCGTTTCTGGATCAAACAAGCTCATGAAGCAAATAGGGAATTAACAGTAGATGTAAAGTTCATAGGTGTCTGAATTTGTGTTAGTTTACAAAAAGGTTTACATTATGAACCTGTACACAATCCTCTGCTATGCATGATTTGGATTTTTCCGAGTTTATTTCCTCTAATAATCAAATGTCATTTTTATACTTAAATTGACCTTGAAAACTGAAAAGACGTGGAAAGCAGTAAGTTGTTGTACGAAAATGAACTTATCAGTAGGAAGACGTTTTTCGTTTTTTGCCAGGAAGAACGTTTTTACGCACGGTTTTTCGGTTGATTGTGAGAAATTTGTGTTACTAATTTATACGTGTTACACTCCGGAAAAAGCACCTGCCTAAACACCTGTCATTCAAGCGCAACTAATTTAGTTACGGTCGAAGGATCCTCATAATGAAAGTTATATATCTAATATAATTCGAAGTTAAAGAAGAGTGCCATACATTCTATGCAAATTTGTTTTAGCTTGTCCCATGTGGTTACAAAAATGTAAATTCTCATTGGAACTGAAAAAAGGTTAATCAATCGTCTATGATAAAAGTTTCAATATGATCAACTTGTAGCTGTAGCGTTCTGAAATAAAAAACGCAATGTAAATCAAAACTATGAGCATACGAGTAGCGAGATTATGCACTATTTCTAGCTGAATGTTGATTTTCCATAGCCACTGGGTTAATCTAACTGCTGCCTTACTAATGTCATGAATCGGAAAATGTGCAACTCAGTTGTTACACAGTATAAGGCTACACGCATCAAGAAAATACTTGTATGATTATTTGGGCTTTAATTCTGCACGGTCAATCCGTTTGAAGTAACTACGACACCAAAATACTTAAGTGGTTTAACTTTGCGAACGGCATCGTTGTTAAAAGCATAAAGACAACCATGCTAACTGTTAGTTCAAAGAAGGTGACTCCGATCTTTGCTAATAATTACACGCTACCTGGTAAAAATCTGAACGTTGTTTGCAGAATGTCTAGATACCCGAAAATTCGAACTAATAATCGAACATATAACACGTGTAGCGCAGCTGGTTTTTTATTCCTTACTAAAATTTAGGTTGACTGGCTGTCACAAAACGGACACCTAACCAACTGGTTAATGGATAAAGTGCGGATTTAGTTCTGTGTAAATCCAAAAATCCATAAATATAGTTTATAAATTAGTGAAGCTGTTGGACATTCCCCTTCAGAATAAGTAAAAATCAAGACAGAACGTTCTTCGCGATATTATAATTCAGTTTCTAAATGAAACAATTGAGGAAGCATTTTAAGATTTGCCAACACCAGACTGTCAGTACCTCAGAAATTAATGATACACATATAGTTATTTCCGCGATTGGGTATACAACAGTCCGCCAACTGTTAGTGGAGTTGGTGAAGGGCGTCCAGATTCTCAGTTGTGATCTAGGTATTTAGCTAAGCTGTAATGCGAATCTTTTTTGTCTAAATTATGATTACTGAGATGATGCTTAGAATAACTTAAACCGACTAAGTAGTATCACATCAAACCTCGGTATACGCTTTAAACCATCCAAGTGCTAAGTTTTGTTGCAGGATATTAATCCGACTGAAAATTCGCTACGCCTCAACAATTAGTAAATTACGACTGTGAACTGTTTTACCTAATCGGGTGTAGTTGCATCACTAGTAACTCGTGTTCATATTAAGGTCTCCAGCTCAAATTTTATGAGCGTTTCGTAACTTGACTCATCATGGGTTTCAAACAGGCTTGACTCTAAGACAAAACGGCAGTCTACAAGGCTAAGATTTGCTTGATTATACTGTACGGATGTGGAAACTGAACACTAATAAAAAGATATAAGAAAATATCGTTTATAAATCGCCAATCGGACGAAGCGATCACGTTGTTCTAGAATTCGAGTACGTTTGTAGCGCGAACGCAATATTAACGGAATGAAATGCGTGAGAACGGTGAACTACTGTGCTCTGTGTACCGATTTATAAAGCACTAGTTTCGCACAACTGGATTACTCCGATCCGGATAGTCATTGGCGCTCTCTCTTACAGCAGCCGAAATCTATATTGGAGGAACATTCAATGTTCGTTTTGAAGAAAACTTCTAAACGAAGGAGGACTAAAAAGTGCATAAAATGAAGGACAATAGCATGGGTGTTTCACAAGGCTACCAACATAGCTGCTTCTTGGGAAGAAATACACAAATACGAAACAAAGTTATCAGCTTAATTCGAGATGATAAACAAGCCTTTTAATCACAATTGATTACTCAGATGCACCAGAATCCGAAGCTCTTATATCGACTCGTAAATAATAGAACGAATATTCAACCGGGAGTCTTTGCCCTATAATCTTCGTCCGGCTTCACTTAATCCATTAATCAGACGGCTGACCTGTTAGCAAACTTTTATGCTGGAGTTTTTGAGCCAAAATCCACGGAGCCAGATCAGGAACCAATCATTCGACTTGACCAAACGACCATGAGCGAAGTATTGATTACTCCGATGGTGGTAGCGTAGCACTTACGAAAATTAAACGCAAATAAATCTCCAGGACCAGATGAGATAAGTCCAAAGCTGCTCAAAACATGTCATGCGCAGTTCATTGAACCTCTATCCTGCATGTTTAATAATTTGCTCCAAGCAGGTGTGGTACCAAAAGACTGGAAACTAGCACAAATAATACCCATTTACAAAGGTGGTTGCCGTTCTGAAGTTAAAAATTATAGACCGGTGACATTGCTGTCTTCGGTAGCAAAGTTTTTGAGCGATTAATAACCGCAGAAATAGTGCGATATCTGGAAATGAACCAAATTTTGTCAGTTGACCAACACGGATTTCGCAGAAATCGCTCTTGTCTAACAAATATGCTGACAAGCTTAGACGATTGAGTGAGGGTTGTAGATGCGGGGGGCTGTATTCATGCGTTCTACTTGGACATTTCTAAAGCGTTCGACAGAGTTGATCACAATTTACACTTGAACAAGCTAAAGAAACACGGTGTTGTTGGAAGACTATACGAATTGCTAAGAGATTACCTCAGCAACAGACACATCCGAGTTCGTGTGGACGGCCTACTATCGAAGAACATCGATGTCACTAGCGGAGTTCCACAAGGCTCAGTGCTTGGACCAATACTGTTTCTAGTATATATGAACGATATACCACTACCAAATGATAGTAAGATGGTTTTGTTTGCTGACGATATAAAAGTATGGAGGCAAATCAGAAATGCTGACGATTGTATCTTGCTGCAAAACGATTTGAGTGCTTTGTTCAACTGGTCATCTGAAAATAAACTGTCATTGAATATGCAAAAGTCGAAGATAATTCAGATTGGTCGTGACCTTGGCTTTTCCTATCCATACAAGCTCGGCGACATTAACCTGGAGTACACTGAAAAAGAAAAGGACCTAGGTGTCTGGATTTGCGGCAGTTTGAAAAATGGTCTACAATGCGAAACCGTTTACAAAAGCGCGTCTCGGCTGCTCGGCATGCTACGGCGGATATTTGGACGTTTTTCCCCGGGGTGTTTTCCTCTCATGATGAATACATATATACACCCGGTTCTAGATTATGCCGCACAAGCCTGGACACCATGGCTCCAAAAAGACATCTTACTCCTGGATCGCATATACCGGAGAGCTTCTAAGCTTGTCATTGGTCTCGAAAATATGTCATTCGCCAGGCGACTCAGACAACTGGAAATGAGTACACTTGCACAAAGGAGAATGCGAGGTGATCTCATCCTCGCATACAAAATACTAACTACTGTTTCCCACCCCCTGGATATATTATTCCACCTTCGAACTTCCAGCAACAGCCGTGGCCATGGTTGCAAGTTGGAAATACCACATTCCAAACGGAACTGCCGCATGTATTTTTATTCCGTACGTGTGTGCTTTGCTTGGAATTCCCTACCTTCCGATTTGGTAAGCTCAAACAGCTTATCTATATTCAAATCAAAACTTGACGATTATATGAGAGCTAATCCGAATTTTTCCCCAAACTATTAATAAGCTATCATTGTCCCATTGATTTTGATTTTATTTATACTTATATATATATATATATACATTTGTACCTATATTTCCACCCTGTGGTTATTGTAAAGTTAATTGCTTTTTCAACCCTTAAAATCTTGAAGCATAATTTTCTCTTAAACAAGCTAAAGAAACGCGGTAGTGTTGGAAGACTATTTGAATTAATACGTGATTACCTCAGCAACAGACACATCAGAGTTCGTGTAGATGGCCTATTATCTAAGAAAATCGATGGCACTAGCAGTGTTCCACAAGGATCAGTGCTTGGACCAATACTGTTTCTAGTCGATATGAACGACATACCAATACCAAATGAGAGTAAGATGGTTCTGTTTGCTGAAGATATAAAAGTATTGAGGCGAATCAGAAATGCTGATGATTGTGTTTTGCTGCAAAACGAATTGAATGTTTTGATTAACTGGTAATCCGAGAATAAACTGCCATTGAATATGCAAACGTATAGGATCATTCAGAGCGGTTGTGACCTTGCCATTTCCTATCAATACAAGCTCGGCGACAAAACCCTGGAGTAAACCTTGGAATAAAAGGACCATGGTGTCTGGATTTGCAGTACTTTAAAAAATGGACTGTGAAGCGGTTTACAAAAGCGCGTCTCAGCTGCTCGGTATGTTACGGCGGATATTTGGACGTTTTCCACGCTGTGTTTTCCTCTCATAATAAACGCATATATACACCCGATTCTAGACTATGCTGCTGCTGGACACCATGGCTCCAAAAGACATCTCTTGAGACACAATTTGTAAACAAATATGCACTCTTTGCGTTTGTTAGGTCTAAAATATGCAACAGACTACTGTATGTTCATTTGATTACCTCATGCAGGTACCAATGACGCTCGAAGAAAGCATAGCCCCAACACTTTGGTGAAAAATAAATGCACACTTTAAAAGCTGGTCAAACGGAAAAAATTTTGTGGGAAAAGTGACCGAAACAAAATGGTGTAATGTTGAGTATTTTAGGTAATGTAACTCGTGACCCAGATTATTCATGTAATGTTCTACAAATAGCACGGCTGGCGGTATAATCAACTTAGAAAATGATCTCAATATTTAACGTTTAGTGTTCATACCCACAAAAAAACTTTTTAAATTTTGCTCAATTCTGATCAGCTGGGACCTTTACTGGACAAAATGCAACCCACATTATATTCATTTTCAACTAACATTTTTTCATTGGACAATACGTGATAAGAAGAATGGTAAGAATGGTTGTTTGATAAAAAGTCGAGTTATCTCAAGATTAAATTCATTGCACAGTTGTTATTCTACGTCGAACTTCGAACTTCATGCGTGGTACTGTGCAAAGGTATTGAGTTCTGTCAAATTTGATATTGTAATATTCGAGGCCTGCTTTTATTCGTTCACCGAAAGCTACCCGAAAAAGATGAAGGACAAAATTGCTAAACATTGTTGCACGTAGTCCCGTGTGTGATCACATTAGTGCTTGTACAGATCCCCCGGGTAAAATCAAGATGCGTGAAGAATACTACAGGAATAAATGCCATGCAATAGGCACAGATTCAACAAGAATAAAATGTTTGCATAGAATTTACTAAAAAAATTTGTGACACGTGCTCAGGTAGAAAAGGAATATCAAACATACAACAGTGCTATCGAAATTCGTTTTACTGTTCCCTCAATGTACATTCGAAGTATGGTCAGATCAAATAACAAAAGACCGAATCGAGTGGACGGGAGTTAATCCTTATGATACAAATTGGATGCGGCAGCAAATCCAGTCATGCTGTGGCATCCTCCAACGTATATCAAAGGTCGAACTACCGCAATACAGAGACATTTGTTATCTTGCAGTTGAAGTACTTAAGTGAATGCGGGCGAGGGTTAAGCCACCAAAACGTAAATGTTGACAGCTTCTGCCACTTTGGCAGCATCATCAACGAAAGGAGGCAAATTTGAAAATCATACAATGGCAAAGAAAAACGAATAGTGGTGACATATAACGTTAGGGTTCCTACAGAACTAACTAGTAATGTTGTATAACAATGTTGGATTAATTACGTCACGAAAGCAAGCATCGCTAAAATAGTTGTTACGCGGTAAACGCTTGAGATTGAACCATATGAAAAACCAACAAATAATGAGAGAAGCAATATTCAAAATGATCAAAAAGAATGTCTGACGAATAACACAACCGGAAAGCTTAGCAGAATACTGCAAAGAGGGATATGCATTAAATCACAAGCAGTGCCGAACAGTGATAGATTGCGTGTCATATTGCCCAGGGCCAAGACAAATATATGAAGGAAAATAGAAGTGGAAGAGAGATTAATCGATTGGAATATGTTTGGGACCGATCGTGTATTCAGAATGCAAAGAAATTTGAGTGCAATCGGTCAGAGTAGGTTCTGATGCACCTCAAGGATAAGACACCTTTATCTAGCGTCACGAACAGCATCTACGGAATCAACTGTAAGGACTGTTTGGGTGCTTACATAGGCCAGACTTCCAGGGAAATTCACAATAGAATAGAAGAACACCGAAAGCGTGTCCGGAGACAGCCCCGGGATGCGAGGGAATATAAATCCCTTATTCGTGATTCCGCCTTGGCGGAGCACGTTTTAGATACGGGCCACAGCGTCGATCTAGACAATGTGGCAATATTGAGACGCGATATTAAACCGTATAGCTAACGCCTACATGCGGAGGCGGTCGAAATTGCCAAGGCAGGTCGACTGGCGGTCAATAAGGTGGATGGGGCAGAAATCTCCACAATCTGGCGCTCGGCACTGATACGAAAGTAAATAGTTTTTAATCACCTTATACCTACTAGTTAATTAGATTTTTGTTTTTCTTCAAAAATGGTTTAATCTTAGCCCCGTTAGTTATGTACTTTTACGTATGTGGGCAGCTGTGTCAACTGACCTGGACTGCGTTCACTTGTATCAGATTGATTTGGATACACACTGTGAGGAAAATGGACCACTGATCCTGGTCATTCCCACAAGACGTGACACACTGTAGGCGTACTATAGGCTGTTTAGCGGTAAGGTCAAATAAATGGTGGTGGGTTGACTACTACTTAATCATGTTCCCTGTCCTGACTATCACCCTTGGTTTGACGAAGCTTCTGTGTCAGAAGTGAAACGTTACCCAAAAACTACTTTAACCGATTGCAATAAAATTTCTTTGCATTGTGGAAGTCACTAACTGTGGTAGAGGAGAAACCCTGTTAATGGAGGTCGTTCTACCGGGGTCTGATGGCTGAACTAAGTAAGTCGGTAAAATCTACCGCGTCTAGCTTTAGATGAATGGATAAAATCAGAAACATTATCACGGTCGTATGTGGCTACACCTTCGTGCCTTGAAAAAATATAGCATTCTTCGGGCAGATCAGATCTGTAGATCATATTTAAATTAGACAAAAATGCGCAGTGTTACAAGCGATGGCTAAAAGCTAATGAAAATCCATAAAATGAAAAATGAATCATATCACCGCAACTCATTGTTAAAAACAAATTCAACTTGGGCAGTGAACATTTCAACATTGAATAAAAATGCTGACACAAGGAAAGACGTGAACATTTCTGCGTTGGGGATGGGATGTAAGAGAAGATTTTATTTATCAGTTTGAAGCCACAATTCAGCGAGACGTTCAATATCATGCAGACTCATCGAATCGATGCGATCTGTCAAAATCTGAAAAAATGGAAAGAAATTCTTGGAATCTGTTGTCAAACAATTTGAATGAATGACAACTGTAGAACATATTTAAACTTCCTTAAGTAAACCTCTCCCTAATTTCGTGCATTGACTACGAACGAAAAACCCAGAATAAAATTAATGGCCCAAAAGTTTGCTATCTGAAATCACTAGGAGGCAATTATTTCAAAGACATCCTATAACCAATAAGAAAGAAAAGCAAAACCACGAAAAAATTTTCTAACAGCGGTGACAGACGAATTGCAATACTAAATAATAAAGTATGAATCCTCCCGACGTATTTTCAAGCTAGGAGTTAGGCGAAGCGCCACAATATCTAATAGACTGTAGATGAGCTAAGGTGTTGTCCAGTAGTTGAGGTCGATCGATAACAAGCAAGGCGTAAAACATCAGAGACAAGACAATAGAAGCACTATAGTCGCGAGTTTTTAGATTCAATTCAATATATGAATGAGTATTAGGCAGTTATTCCATGTTCTATCTGGGCCCAGGCATGACTGAATAGAAGAATGAAATCGGCAATGGCTTAATTTAGGAAAATTTGATAGTATATATCATTTCACAGGCTAGTTAATGGGATTTTAACGATCTCAGTGACTATGACGTTGTAACACAGTGCATTAAAATATCATTAAAAGCATCCGAGGAGTTGAGTATCAACCGAAAAATATTTACACAGAAAAATTTCCCTACTGTGAGATATAGAGTTATCTTAAACGTTTTCCTATAGCCCGCAGATGTGCGATTGCGCAGTAATTCAATACTGCGTAGATACCACACCATGCTAAATCGATTTGCCAAAGGTACTGAGGTGAACGCGGAAACACGCTAGAGTCTCACTGCCATTTTCTCAAATCAGTCTAGATCTGGCCATCTAGGCCCACGCGCCGTTTTTGGCTTTTGATTTCATACATACGGACAAAATCCATTGCATCATGCGTCATCGTAATTCCAGGATAGAATTAGGATAAAACGACGAGGACAACATGAAGGCTAACCAACAACTTCAGTTGGGATAAAAGTTTTTTTAGTTACAAAACACGTGGACACGTGGAAGAGCTAGTAGCAAATGACGAGGTTCGCCACCGTTGTTTCGATATCCCTCGCCTGAGTTCAATGTTGCGACAACACCAACTGAGATGGTTTGACCACATCCTGAGACGCTCGAACGCTGAAATAACTAGGTTGACAATATCGCCGACACCCTACGTGGAATGGCGTTCTCGTCGCAGAGGACAAGTGAAGACTTAACTCGCTACCGTGAGGTCGGATGTGGAGCTGCTGGCTCTACGGTCGTTATATGTTTGGCACACGTGGGACTGTACCGGGCTAGGAATCTGCGTGGATCTCGCCTCTGACCGTCGAGCGTGGGTGGCTGCAATCCGTGCCATCAACGAAGCCGCCATATCCTCCAGGAGGAGATAGTCGCACAAAAGTAAGTAAGTACAAAAGGCAGAATATTGATATTTAAAATAAAACACTCAGAACATAAACGTACGTGCATGAATTTCGAAACAATTGAATCGACATCATGGGCACTGAAATTTTTGGAAATATGCATTCGCAACAGATCTTCAAAGCTAGGCTTCTTGCATGTAGGAGCAGTCGCTTGTTTGACAACCAAAGTGAGCTTGTCACCGGTTGTGATGTTATACTGAGCAAGGGATCTGTTCATATCTTGAAACGTTGTCGTTGAAAACAACTTGACTTACCTAGTAAAGGGCAACCTTTATATAAAAGACGACAGCTTGATATGTCGATATTGAATCTATCGTGTACGATATCAAACAACTGAGAAACAGTCGCATCATCAGCAACCTAAAATAAAACGCGAAAGAAAATAACGGTACATACCTCAACGACTTGCTCCGGCTTCGATAAAGGTTTAATTTTGAGCTGCATTCTAATCGCAAAAACTATTCATAAAATAGATTGTATGGAGATACTTTAAAAATGAGGAAACAAAATTTGATTAGCAGTGTTACACAAAATGCTGCATCGAAAGGCAAATAAAATGAGCAATGAATTAAAAAACAATCTGTAATACGGAATCGCATAACTTAGAGAATAAACTATGATGGGTGAATACCTCGTCGAACGCCAATACTTTTAAATTACATGCCAATGAAGTTAGCAATTTAAAAAAAATCACTCGCAGCAGAGAAATTGAATTGGTTGTGCTAGTGACACGACATTTGAACCACAGAAAGTAGAGATATTGTAAACACCAAGTCTTTAGTAACAACTGCAAAACATGGAGCTTATACACATGGGTGAGAAACAGGAGGAGCAGAAGTTGTATAACGATTATAAAAAGAAACATTATTGTTGAACTAGGAAGCCACGTGCTGGAATAGCGAATACGGCATTAAATATTGCGATCACATGAAATAACAGCAGCAATAACAGCAATTGAGTAAAAGCAGAGTTGTGGTATTAGACAACATCGATTGTTTTTAGGTCAATTAAAGATAGATTACTAATTGATAATTCCTTACTCCGTAAACCAAACTAATGGATGTTGTGCTAAATTGATTGTAACAATAAGTAAGATGTGTGCGAAAACAAGCTGCAATACGACTAGGATTATATCATTCTTATGCATCCATCTATTTTCATTTCTTACATCTGTCTAGGCCTAGATAGCCTGACAATATATTAGGCTACGTGTAGTCTATGATTCTGCGACCCCTTAACTAGATTAGGCTTGCGATTTCATACAAACATACATAAATCTAGGCCCAGACCATCGGACATGACCTGAGTCTTTATGTAGTTTACGATTGTGATGATGATGATGACTTAGCTCACAGGATCGAGGAATTAAGTTAGCATGGTTCAACCGCTCATAATGGCTTGTAATCGCAATCCTTGAGCCGATAAGTCTGCAGTACATTCACATTTCATATGAGCTCATATAGTTTCAGGTTGCCTGGCCTGAGCAACCTAAAAGCATCCTATCCCATGTACAGTCTATGACAGTGCGGTAGTTTGCCAGGACCAGAGTTGCGAGTTCATACGTCATACATATGTAAATTCCAATTTTGCAGGCACATAGATACAGCCCGAATTGTGACTTTATAGACTACCTTTGTTGTAGTGAAATTACTTTTTGACGCTGGAGCTGATCTAGGTTCCAGGATGCTGCGGGTATCGTGGAGATACGTACCGAAACCTCGTCATTCAATGATCCCAATTAATTGAAACGACGACAGAGATATATTAAACAATTAATAAATTACAATTTGCAAACGCCTGGTGATATTTGATAAATCCATGTCCCACAACTGAAAACTGAATTGGTACGGTGAAAACCGCATTCTAAACACTGACATAATAATAGATAACTTGTTTAACAGCCAGTGCATGTGTACTAGTAGAAAAGCAGGAGAGCATCATTAGCATAATAAGAATTGAGAAGTTAACCACCGGGCAGAATGTGAACTACAAGAGTATGTATTTATGTATGAAAACACAAGCCTGGTCCAGGCAATGCGCTGCACAGTCAGAGACTGCACATGGGCTAAGATATTGTCAGGTTGTCCAGGCTTAGGCAGATATGAGAAAAAATGGTTGTGAGTCTCCAGCGTGTTTCACCATGCAGCTCACTATCTGTGGCCAATCAGTTTAGCACGGTGTTAGCCGCGCAGCACAGAAGCACGATTGTACATCCGTGCCCTCCACGAGTTACGGTGCCGTTGCTGCATGTGTGAAAGCACAAGCTTGATCCTGGCAAAGTGCCGCAGAGTCATAGACTGCACGTGGGTTAAGATACTGTAAATTTGCCCATGCCTAGACTGATAAGAGACAGAAAATGGAAATGGCAGAGACTGCAGCCTGTTTCAGCATGCAGCTCACTACAAGAAGCCTATCAATTTAGCACGGTGTTACCCGCACAGCACAGAAGTACTGTCGCTGCATAATTTCACAGTGGCACCAATTATAAAATTAAATATAAAAGGTATAATTAGGTATCCTTGCGGACGCCGCTTGCAGTTGAAAATTTCGTCGAAAAGTCGTTATAAAACATATCACATCGACATTTGACAACGTATTTTAACATCGTTGTGCGTGACACCTTTGTACAACGATGTATCAAACAAGAACTTTCGAATAACCGAGTCAAATGACCGTTTGAAGTCTAAAATATGATTATTTCGGCTGCCGATAAGTACAGCGGCTATAAGAAACGTAGGAACTGCAAAATTGCCCCTGTCGCGAATGAATCCAGTTTGTTGCTATCGGGTATTCGAGATCGAACCTTCGAAGACATATTTACGGTAAGAATCTCGTAATAACGGGAGCGAGACTTATTCTTCGGTGATTAGGGTAGGAAACTTCACACAAATTATTTGAATACCGGTATGATAACTATGGGAACCAGATCTCACGAAGATCGCCTAAAGTAAGAACAAGGATTCGTCACCCTGCTTGAACAGAATAGGTGGTATGGCATCGGGGTCAGCAGACTTGAATCGCTATACGGAATCAATACACGAGTTAATTTCTAAATCAATGGAAAGGTCTACGCCACCTAGCAACGGATCTTTCTGCGTTATGTGAAGCAATGAAACAATTGAGGGGCAGCTGAATTGTTCTTGAGAATCTACAGCCTAGTGTAAATTTCGATGATTCCTACTAGTAATAAGAGTAAAGTTTGATTCAACGATAGTCCCATCCGCTCCTTTGATTTAGGAACCCGTGAACTGACTAAGATGAAAGACTTTCCGTACATTGCCAGCATTATTTTCTATTTCTTCTTCCTAATAGACGATAAAGTGTCATGGCCTTATGATCCACATCGCTTCCCACTGTGTAAGATATTCCAGGAGAGCATTAGATGAAGATTTCAATTCAAGTTTGATTCGATGATTTAAGACAATATACAGTCTACAAGCTCCTTGAATCGGCTTTCAGAGTTCGCTGCAAAATCGCAATCTACGAGGTAATAATTCTTGCCATTTGCAAGAGTTGTAGACTGGAAGTCATGCGCTTTTGAAGCTTGAGAGTATGGCCACCGTTTCTATTTTCTTTCTTATATCTGTCTAGGCCTGGGCAACCTGACAGTGTCTTAGCCCATGTGCAGTCTCTAACTGTACGGCACTTTGCCTGGATCAGGCTTGTGCTTTCATACATACATACAATAAGAAAAAATCGCGCAATTCATCACCATAGAATCCTAATAATAGCTATGGAGTTAGTAAACATTTGTAGTGCACACACCGAACACCAAAGGGTTAACGAGATGAACTCACTCCGCACATGGAATAGATTTCACCATTGTACACCTTTAGTCACGCGCCGATGTATTTGCCCAGCTAGTCGCATTCCCCCTTAGTGAGTGGAAAGGTTACCAGAAAATGTAATCCAATACTGGTCTCAGGAATGTGCGATAGTGTAACACTCCCGTACGGCCCAGCTAACACTGTTCTAAATTGATATGCATTTACTCATCTGCGGTGGGGAGAATTTAATGTGGTTAGCTCAAGCGATCAGGCGAATAGCAACAAGACAAAAATCTTGAATCGAACTTGACTGAAAAACAGAAAGAGTTTAGTGTTGTAGAATAACGTTTATCAACAAACATACTACATTCTCCCCGGCGCAAGTGAGTAAATGTATCAAAGGGATTTCGATTTAGGTGGTGTTAGCGAAAAAATTGTGATTGAACAATATAGATGATTGTATATGTATGTGGGGGTAGGTATCGCGATTCTGAAGATGGTACGAGCACACACGTTGTTGCTCTATCAACATTTGATGCACATCCGGATGGGATTTTGTCGGATTCGGTTCAGTTAACCCTGTTTAACAAGGCTCCATATCGAGCACTACAAAATCCGCATTTGCGGTATCGGAGTCGGTCACGTCATTTTCTATCTGTTTAAACAATGTAGGACCGCATTCAGGTGGAAGAGTTGAGCTCTTACTTAGAGGGGCCAAATGTCTTAATGAAACCGTTTCTTTTCTTCCACCAGGTAGCCGAACGGTGGCATATTGTTGTTTACACTCAAGTAGGTCAACTTCCTCCACCACGAGATCGTAGTTAAAAGTGCGGTTTGAAAATTATGGTATGGTATGCTTATAAAGGCATACGCTATTCCCGAAGGTTTCTGAGGTTGTATCAATGAGAAGACCATGTCTACGGTTGATCTTCATCCGTGGAAGTTACATTAATATTAGGAGAAAACTCTGTCAGCTTTAACATTCTTGAACTTCAAAATTATGCCGAGATGAAAACTTAGGATTTCTCAGAGCAGCAAGAAATAAGGTCCAGCAGACTGTTAGGTGGTGTACAAATAACTATTGGACTGAAATTAGCCTCGGTATCCAAAAAGCTGTGGATACTGCTCATTCTCATGGTATGTATGATGGGATCAACAGAGCCATTGGTCCAAAAAAGTTAAAGCAGCTCTCATTAAGTCACCGTCTGGCAACTCAAATGTCGGCTAAACTCAGCAGATGGAAAGATTGGTCGAGCACATCTTTTCTCTCCACTATTGGGACGACATGGTTTTACCGCATGCACATGAAAATGTTGTGCGTTTACCAACTAATGAACACTTAGATACTCCCCCACCTCTTGATGAGCTTAACAAAGCAATTGACCGATTAACGACGGTAAAGTCTCCCGGTGATGAAGGAATTCCACATGAGCTCATCAAATACTGCAGACCAGCTTTAATACAACCACTTCATCGAATGCTTCTTCACTGCTGACAGGAGTGTCCTACAAGAAATGCGAGACACCAAGATTATCACGCTATTTAAGAATATGTATGAAAGCAGAAACCTAATCCAGGCAAAGTTCTGCGCAATCGGTGACTGAACGTATGCTAAGATACTGTCAGGTTGCCCAGGCCTAGACAAATATGAGAAAGAGAAATGGAAATGGAAATCACAGTGAGACTCCAGCCTGTTTCAGCATGCCGCTCACCACCAGTGGCCAATCAATTTAGCACGGTATTAGCCGCACAGCACAGAACTGTACTATTGCATATCCGTGTGGTTATTTAAAAATAAGGGTGATAGAGGCGACCGCAAGAATCGCAGAGGAAACTCCCTTCAAAATCGTAGCAAGTGGTTTGCAACATTGTTACAAATGCGGCTACAAAAATTAGCTAACAGTTTACTTAGAATCTCAAAGTGGCTTTCGAAGGGGAAGATCAACCGTAGACATGACGTTCTCCTTAAGACAACTACAAAAAAACTGTCGGGAACAGCGCATGCCTTTGTACGCTGTTTGTAGTGATCTTCTTCTTCATGATAGACGAAAGAGAGGCAAGCCCTTGTAAGCCGCATCTCTTTGTCTGCAACATAGTCCAGGAGAACCATAGTTGAATAAATCTTGTCCAGGGTTGTACAGCTTCCCGGTGATTACAGGCAGTACATTATCCACTAGTTGCTTGAATTGGATCTCAGATCTTGCTGCAATAACCTCTTCCGGAAGCGCATTTCACAAGTTAACAATTCTTGTTGAGAGCGTGAATCCTTGTGTTAGGCGTAGTGTTCATCGCTTTTAAAGCTTTAGAGAATGGCCATTGGTTCTTGAGCCTGCCACGAGAGGGAAATACTCGCGCAGCTCGTCACCATAGGCCCCAGTAATATGCGACGAGTTAGCAACAAGTCGCGACGTCGAATACTGAGCGACATGAGGTTGAGGCGTTGAACTCTCTCCCACATAAGGAATTGATTTCAACCCTTGTACTCTTTTCGTCGCCCGTCGTTGCACTTTTTCCAGCTGATCACGTTCTCCCTTAGTTTACGGAAAGGTTGCTGGCAAACCATATTCCAAAACTGGTCTCACGTAATCGCCGAGAACGGTCGACTAATAGCCCACCATGCGCGGTTTGCGGCAGCAGCTTTTCTGTTCGTATCCTTGGATTTAAGCGAGCGTGTCACAATTAAGGCGTGCTTTGCCCCAAAAGCATAGATGCGCATTTCAGTCGGTTTACAGAAAGCTGCCAATTTAACCTCCAATCAAGCAATTTGTCCAATTCGTTCTGGAAAAATGTACTCTCAGCAGAAGAGCTTACTGTACCCCCAAACTTTCAGGTCATTGGCAAAAAGTAGATAATTCAGATTTAATGAATCTGGGAGGTCATTGACATATACTTTGAAAAGTAAGGGGCCGAAAACAGATCCATGTGGAACCCCGGAAGTTGGACGTGTAGTCTGCGATTTAACTCCGTTAACCTCGACCTATGTATAACGGTCAGCAAGGAAAAACAAAGTTATACTTGTATGTCAGTTATATAGTGTTCTTACAAAGAACCACGATGTTCAAATACAGAATCACAGTGATTTCTGACCAATAGACGTTTGAATAGGACACGGCCAAAAGCCTTACTGAAGTCAATGAAGGTATGGTATGGTATGAAAGCACAAGCCTGATCCAGGCAAAGTGCCGCACAGTCATAGACTGCACGTGGGCTAAGATACTGTCAGGTTGCCCAGGCCTAGACAGATGAAGGCAGTGACTACCGGGTGTCCCAGATCAAGTTCAGCACACCAGTGATCGCGAGCAGTGATGAGATTGGATGCACACGATAGTCTTTGCGTAAACCCATGCTGAACAGATGTTAGCTGACTGGTTGTAAAGAGAAAATCTTCCATCTGTTTTTTCAGCAGTCGTTCCAGAGTCTTCCCAACTACTGAAGTGAGTGTAACCGGTCGGTAGTTAGCAGGATCACTGGTTTCGCCGCCCTTATACATTGGTTTGACAATGCCGTACTTCCAATCTTGAGGTAACCTACCACACCTCAGGGATAAACTAAATATTAGCGCCAGTGGTTTGTGTATGATACCCGCAAAGCCTTTAAAAGCATTTGGTGTATTCCATCCGGTATAATGTATGTATAAGAGCACAAGCCTGATCCAGGCACAGTGCCGCACAGTCATAGACTGCACGTGGGCTAAGATAGTGTCAGGTTGCCCAGGCCTATACAGATATGAGAAAGAAAATGGAAATTGTAGTGAGACTCCAGCGTATTTCATCAGGTAGCTCAGTACCTCTGACCAATAAATTTAGCTCTGTGTTAGCCGCACAGCATGGAGCACTGCACGATTGCACATCCATGTACATCAAGTCAACCAAGTCAATATTGCACCATCTCTGGCGTGATCGAGATATCCGACATTTCGGCGCTGCTCTCATGTAGTAGTGGAATTGGAAAAGTCTCCTCTGTGTAAACCGAACTGTACTGAGCGGCGAGAACTGATTTACGTTCAACTTCATGTTCAGTCAAACCTCTCATAGATCTCAAGCAAGGTACACGTTGAAAAGCTTTAGTTCTACGTCTAATGTACGCAAACAAGCGTTTCGATACCGAATTGGTTTCGCCAACCAAACGAGTTTCACAGTTCTCCCTTTTATCACTTTTTAGGTAGGTGAACTTTTTGCGGATGACTTTTGTAGGCTTCACAGTCATCGGTGCATACACTGGGAGAAAACTTGTTCCATAACCACTTTTTTTTCTTCATGTATTAGCGAATAATGTTATCAAGCCATTCAACTACGTTAGCAACGATGGTCATTTCAAAATGTCTGATTTTATAGGCTGCTCTTCAAGACTGTACAAAATCGTTCTTTCTTTCCATTTTGGCATGAAGGGCACAGTACATTGTAACGGGTGCAGCTCAGAAGCTTTTGAAATTCACCGAGGCGTCAAACAAGGGTGTGTTCTAGCTTCAGCGCTGTTGGGTATTTTCTTTGCTCTGCTGCAGAAGCACGCGATGTGATGGCATGCTTTTATCCTGAACTGCTTGAGAGCACAACCAACGTACAGGATGTGCTCATCACTGACCTAATGTTTGCAGATGATGCAGCCATTATTGCTAACTCCCAAGAGCAGTTCCCGCCGACAGTCCTCGGCATGCAAAGGATTTGGGCTTACAATTAGCATGGGCAAAACCAAAGTCCTTGGTCAAGGGATTCTATCGCCTTCCACCATCACTGTTTAAATCTGGCAGCATGAACAAGTACATCATTTCGCATATCTTGGTTGAGCCATTGCGGATAACCTCTCGCTAGACATGGAGATTGATAAGCGGATTGGCAGAGCGGCTATCATTTAGTCTTGATTGAACTACAACTGCAACAAGCAGTTGATGACTTTGTCAGCTGGACACATCGCTGGTCACTGCCTATAAATGAGGACAAGAGAGTGGTCATGCGCATATACTCCGATGACACTAGTAGTGAATACTTTCTGGGAGGTAAGAGGGTCGGGAGGTGACGGTCGAAAAGGACTTACGGGTTCTGGTTATGGATTCCTTGAAGTCGAAGGCTGACACTTGTCGGAGAATAGGCAGCGCTACCTGGATGCTCTGGGCCATTCGGCGTTCGTGTGCGACCATTACCCCGCAAATGTTCCAGACAATTTTCTCTGCGTGTGTTCGTCCTCTGTTGGAATATGGGCTACCTGTTGCATTTACTCAGTCTAGAGGCGAATGTGACTCCTTGGAGAGGGTACAAAGGAGAGGGACTAAGATGGTTCGTGGAATGCACAAACTTGCGTACGAGGATAGAAGGAGCTTACTGAAGTTTTACCCCCTAGAACTTCGAAGGGAAAGATTTGACCTGCTCCTGACACGCCGTATTCTTTTCGTTCAATATGCAGACGAGTTCCTCCGGTACTTCCCTTTAGTAGGTTAGTCGAGGACTCGTGGGCATGACCTTAAGTTTCAGAAGCATAGAAGGTTAAAGCTGAGTAATGCGAGCACGCTATCCACGCGGGTGGTGAACACTTGGAATTCACTACCGAAAGGGCTCCTGTCTCTACCATCAGAACAGCTATTCAAAAGCGTTCACTGAGTTAACGAACAGAAAATCGGTGAAGTGTGAGTGATAAATCAATATGGCGTTTTGGGCGATCGAAACGAAACGATAATGACTAAGTTAACAAATTGCATAATCAATATGATCAGCATTTGTTGAGACGAATGGATCTGATCCCCGGAGTGATATAGTGGAGTTCCTCCACTATCAGGGCTTACCGTGATGAAGCTTAAACGGGATTTTATCCCTTCTGCTTTCGATTCAGAAGAACTCTTGTGTATGGGGCAACCGCAAGTTAACTATAAACACAAAGATATAAAGGTATACAAAAATATACAGCGCGTGCGCACTAAATGTTTTACTTTACGGTAGTGAAACCTGGACCATATACGCAAGATGTATTCACACATTTCCATTTGGTATACGCAATTGTTTAGAACTTGTGACCTTGAAAATAAATAGTTCACTTCAGTTCAGTTTGCACAGGACTGTATGTGGCTAACGAGCCAATCGGGCGTCCAGATTTCTTTCGGTGATATACCACAGAAGAGCGACACCACTTCAAACAATATCTTCACAAATATCTTCTGGTATGAGAGTAATCTGGAATGCAACAGAAAAACTCCCCTCACCAATAGGTGAGGAGAAACATTAGTGCGTTCCAAAGACAACATGAGGATCATAGCAACTATTCCCTTACGGATAAAAATCAGGAAATAATGAAGGCCACACAGAGTCTAGTCCATTCTTGAAACCCCCTACCGAAGTAGGACAAACAACGTCTTTAGGAAGTCGATTCCAGTAATTTACTACCCTTTCACTAAAGGAGAACATACGAACATTGGATCTGACATGTCGCTTGGCCAGTTTTAATAGGTGGCCTCGAGTACTTACACTTGGCGCCAGAGCGTACAATTCACTGGGATGTTCAAGTTCAAGTTCAAGTTGCACAGGGCTGAAGGTGGCTAAAAGCCAATCACGCGCTCAGATTTCCTTCCACGGTATGCGGTTGAGCACCCGGCACTTCGATATCGAGTATACAGTTCGTACTTTTCACACGTTCTTGTTTCCGAATATCTGGAAAGTAAGGTAGGGTTTCTCTTCACCAGCACGGTGAGAGGTCAGCTATTCAGGAAACAATGCAATAATAGGCGTGAACAATGTGTGGTGTATGAAATCACTAGCCTAGTTGAGGTAAAGTGAAACACAGTCATAGACTGCATGTGGGCTAATTTACTGTCAGGTTGTCCAGGCCTAGACAGATATGGTAAAAATGTAAAAATACGTTTTTTTGTTTTTTTAAAGTTTTTTTATTAGACAATATGCGGAAATATGATAGACCATTTAACGTCTAATTCCCTTTTAAAGCTCAACACATTTGGGAGGCTTACTATACCATCTGGGAGCTTGTTCCAGAAGTTGACCACACGGTTGCTGAAAAAGTGCTCACGTGCCAGCAACCTGGGCCTACTCTTAAGAAGTTTCATGGAATTACCCCTTGTAGCTGCTTTAGGTGCAAGTCAAGGGTTTCAGTAATATTATCACCTGTAAGACCCTTTAGAATCTTGAAGGCTTCTATTAGGTCACCTCGCAGCCGCCGTCTCTTCAGTGAGAACAAACCGAAGTCCTTGAGTCTAGCCTCATAAGTTTTACCTGCCTGACCCTCAACAATCCTAGTCGCAAGGCGCTGGACCCTTTCGGGACATGCTATATCCTTTTTTAAGTACGGTGCCCAGAATTGAACGCAGTACTCCAAATGAGGCCGCACGACTACTTTGTATAAGGGAATGAAGATTGAAGGTTTTCGGCAAGATAACGCTGAGCGAAGTCTGAACAATTCTCTGCGAGCCATGTTTGCAGCTTCGGCACATTGAGTAGCCCATTTAAAATCGCTTGTTATAGTACTGAAACCTGACATGATTGTGCAGGTTTTAATCAGGTCTCCACGTAGCCTTCTCCTTTTTAGTGAGAAGAGCTGTAGACTCAGAAATCGCTCCTCATACGACCTACCCGATTGCCCTACAATCATACGAGTAGCTAAACGTTGAACACCTTCCAGCTTGGCAATATCTTTTTTCAAATGAGGTGACCATACTTGAACGCAATACTCGAGATGTGGTCCCACGACCGCGTTGTATATTGGTATGATAACCTCTGGGGACCTGCAGGATAAAACTGATCGAAGGCGAAAAAGCTCTCTCCTAGCGCGTTGTGCAGCAGCTGCGCATTGATCATCCCATTTAAAGTCCCCTGAAACTTTTATACCTAAGTCACGAACTTTCGGCACCACATTTATCTCAAGTATACCAATTGGACAAGCAACCTCTAGCTTTTTAATGACTTTAGACAAGAGATAGCTTTTAGTGAAGTTAACTGGTAGATCTCATGTAGCAGACCACTTGATGACCTTTTCTATATCCTTTAAGAAGATCCTGTTCATCCAGTGATCCGATAATCTTGATATCATCTGCAAAAATATAGCAGGGACACTTAAGCGACGCTGCCAAATCATCGATGAAAATGAGGAAATGTAGCGGTCCGAGTACGGAACACTGTGGGACTCCACTAACAACTTTTACTTTCGACGAATAGTTCAATAGTTTAATAGTATATTTATGGTAAAATAAGCACATAGCTTCAAATAACCACAGGATGTGTTTACAGTGGATCGAAAAAATAGGATAAAAAATAAAAACTTCAGAATGGGGTTCAAGGGAATAAATTGGTCAGTATAATCAGTACGGGTGCGGGGAGGCCTTATAGCGGGCCACACTCGCTTTGGAGTTGCGTCTTCCCGAGTTCGCTAGGCGGTAGCTTGAGAATAGGGAGGCTTCGGGGTTGTGTTAGACCTTTCCGGGATTCTTGTGGCATTTGTACGGGTAGGAGATCGACTCCAGACACTGGAAATAGTGAGTCTGAAGGAGTGGGAAACTTGGAACGCATTATAATTGGTGTGAATACAGAAGAAAAAAATGTCACGCAGAATAAACATAATCTTTCATGTGTGTCCAAGCGTTGTTTAAAGGTTGAGACTGATTGGGAGTTTACAACGGTTGCCGGCAGTGCGTTCCATACTCGCGTAATTCGAAGCGTTAAAAAATTACTGCGGCAATTTAACCGGCTGTTTTGGTGTGAGAGCTTGAGATTATGTCCACGGTGATTGACAAGAGGAGACAAGATAAACATATTCCTGCATGGATGATTGATTTCAGTAAGTGCACGGAATGTGAAAATCAGATCTCCCCGCAGACGACGGTATTTCAGGGAAAAGAGTTTACATCTCAGACGTTCCTCATATGCTGTACTGGACAAACCTCGAATAAACTTGGTAGTTCTGCGTTGAGGTTGCTCCAGTTGCTGTATATCCTTTTTTAGCCATGGACTCCATGCGCAGACAGAGTATTCCAGAGATGGACGAACATAGGCTGTCAACAAACGTGGCAGGATCTGTGCGTGAAAATGTCCGAAGGCTCGTCTAAGAAATCCTAGATTTCTGTTTGCCGATCCAGCAGCCTTGCAGCAATGACGAGAGCAGCCTAGGTCCCGCTGCATAATGATTCCAAGGTCCGTTTCGCTCTCGACATTTTGTAGTTGCTCCCCTTCAAGGGTGTACAGAACTGGTGATTTAATTCTCAGTGAAAGAGTATGGCACTTAGATGTATTAAAATTCAGGCGATTTTCAGATGACCACTTGTGTAGCACATCTATATCGGCCTGCAATTTGTCGTGGTCATCTGATGTCTGCTGATGTCGCCAAAGCTTGATGTCATCCGCGAACATAAGAAATGGTGACTTTATTGTTAACCCGATATCATTGATGAAAATGAGAAACAATCGTGGGCCTAGTACGGATCCCTGTGGGACACCACAGGTCGCTGTGAAGCTCTCCGAATGGGATTGCCTGACACGCACACGAAGAGTTCGATTTTGCAGGAATTTTTCTATCCATGCCAGAAGGGGACCACCATTTTTATAAAACTGGAGCTTGTGCAAGAGGATACTATGGTCAACACGGTCAAAGGCTTTGGAAAAGTCGAGGTAAACAACATCTACCCCTAAGCCGGAATCAACTGCTTTGGTCCAGTCATCGCCGCAAGTATGAGGTTTGTGGTGAATGAACGATGGCTGCGGAACCCGTGTTGTTCCGATGTAAGAAGGTTGTTTGCTTCCAGGTGATTCATTATTGCGTCGGCCAGGATACTCTCCATAATCTTGGAAATAATGGGAAGAAGGGTAATTGGGCGGTAATTGCTCGGCATTGTACGATCACCGGATTTAAATATAGGGGTGATAAGTCCGTCTTTCCATTGTTGCGGTATTTCTGTGGCGTCCAAAGAACGCTGGAATAAGGCTGCTAGGTAGTCTGAGATTATGGGCGCTGCGGCAATTAAAGCTTTTGGGTGTATCCCATCGAGCCCCGGGGAGGCGTTTTGGCGCATACATAGTATTTTTCGATGAACGATCTCAGGGGTAAAAAGATTGGTTGAAATGTGGGGGATTATTGAAATTTGGCGTAGCTGTAGTGGACCTTGTGTTACCTGAAAGATAGGTTCGAAGTGCGTCCGGAGTGCATTCGCTGCGTCAACTGACGTAGCAGTTAACCCTCTCGAAGATTAAAGAGGTGGTATGCCGATTTTTACTTTTCTTTTGCTGTTTATATGCTGGTACAGGAGTTTTGGGTTCTGCAAGAACTTATCAGTCATGCTGCGTTGATATAAGTATCGATCTTGCCGCTTGAGAGAAACGCTATGGTTCCGCAAACGTCGATATGATTCCCAGCTGGAAGGAGTGGGACATGTAGTATACTTGTACCAAGCTCCATTACGTAGTGCAATTACTTTTCTAGTTCTGCTTCGAATTTCTGCACTTCTGCGCTGCGGTGCATATGGCTTTTCGAATGTACAAATATCCAAGAGTGCATGCCATTTCGTCACAAACTCGGTCCAGCAGGCGTCAAGTCCCAAATTTTCGGGCACAGTCCAATTGTTTGCGGAGACAAGTTCGGATAGAAGACGATAATCGGTCACATATCGCTGTTTTTGTACACGATTGTTTAGATAATAAGCATACGAGATATATAAAAAACATAAGATTATGTGGTCACTTTTACATAGTGGAGGATACGTTACCATGTTGGATATCATATGCTCTTCATTGGTAAAGATTAGATCAAGAGTTGATGCATTGGAGCTTCCACTATAGCGGGTGTGGTCCATTACGTGATTGTACAACGGGTGAGAGGTAATAACTTCCAGAAAATCTCTTGCAAAGTTGTGAACCGTGGTACCTGATGACAAACCAGGTGAATTAAAGTCGCCCATAATTAACATGTGGGTAAAGTTCATTGATAAGAAATTCCGGATACAAGTAAGCAAACAATGGTCACTTTCTTCCGATGTGTTTGGGGGACGGTAGATTACGGCAAGTAGTGCAGAATCACTTCTTTGTAATTTGAGGCGGCACCAAAGGGTATCGTTGTGGGGTAATCTCTCATCATCAACCAGTTCACAGGAGAGAGCTTGATTAACGTAGAGGAGTACACCACCACCTTTGGATGGACGATCCATACGAAAAAGTTGCATTCCGGACAAGGCGATTTCAGAAGATAATACATCTGTGGTGAGCCACGTTTCTGTTATCGCAATAAGATCGAAATTTTCGGCTAAATTCAAGAGATTTAGTTCAGAATGTTTTGTCAAAAAACCTCTGGCATTTGTATAGCAGCATTTTAAATATTTTTGATGCAGTAATTGGGAGTCTGTTGTGCCGATCTCAATGGGATCGGCTACTGGAGGTTTTTTGGCTCAATAGTTGAGGAAGCGATGGAAATACTTTGGGAACTGGTGGCTGGAACCATCTCATCTGCCACTTGCCGTACCAGTTTTGCACGTGATTTATCCAAGGCTGAGCGCATACGAATTTCCGATGGTGCGTTTCGTCGATTATTATACCAGCTGGTGAGGGCAATGGGAACCATGTCTTCAGACTGAAAGGTTGCCTTAACAATGCGGGAACCATTTCCTTTGTAATTTGAGGATTGTGGTAGACGTTTTAAAGATATCGTCAGTGTGTCGGTCAACTGAATCTGTTGTTGGATGAAACGCCACTGATCACTTACATGACTAGAATTTTTCGATTCATCGGGATTTCCTAATTCTGGAATACCATAAATGAACACGCTACGCTTATCATTGTAAGTTTTCCAGTCGTGAGAAACGCTTTTTTGATTTGGCGTTCAGTCCAAGGTATATCAGGGAAAATGCGTATCGCAGGCGATTTCCCCGTTAGCATATGTGCAGATAGTAGAACTGACTCGACTGAATCAAGTGACAGAAGCGTTACCCGAAGCAGTCTGGGTTCACCTTCATGGGGTGAACGTGTATGTCGTGATAGACGTGTAAGAGCTACTGCTTCTGCGTTGATATTGATCAGATTACGTATGTTAATCCATTGTTGCTGATCGCCAGCTTGACGTGCTTTGAAGCACGGAGATTCTACCTCGGGGACGTTGGTGCAGATGACAGTCAGAGCATGATTGGGGGTTTTGCCATTTGGTGGCTTGGGTCTATCTGTGACAGCAACACTGGAGTTCTTTGACTTTTGACTTGACGGATCAATAGGCACACGATGTGGCACAGCAACCACTTCGGAGTAGAAAAGCTTGGTGGCAATCTTTGGGCGTATATTGTCTTTAGAAGAACGAGGTGGTGATGAACAGCTCGCCAACTTCGTTTCGAGCAGTTTTATGCGTGCTTCCAGTGACGAGATAACCTCTTTCTGCTGAAAACGGGCGTTCGTGCAGCGCTTCTTGGTTGGTGTGGTGCTTTCGCCAACGTTATTTGACACCAGTGGAATCGATTCTTCCACGATTGAGTGACTTGCAGAGCGCACCCGTTCAGGTGGAATGGCCATAATAGTTTGCAATTTTTCGCGAGCTAGTTTATCACGTCGGTGTCGCGCGCAACAAGCGACACACAGAAAGTGTACACGGTCTGACTGGTGTTTTTGTATCACCTTGTACATTTCCAGGTTGATTTGTGCGCATTTCACGTGTTCCCACTTGTCGCATACGTCACACTGTAGGGCTTGATCGGATGGTAACACAATTTCGGTGCATTTGACGCATTTATCTGAAGAGGACATATTGATAGATGTGGATGTAGTTAATTTCGAAGTTTTGCGAGTCATTTAAGCGAAAATAAATAGATTTAATCAAAATAAATCTCTAACAGCAGACGTGTGTGAAGAATTCGTATCGCGCGCTGCGTAAAAGCTACAGCTCGAACAATTGTATCACAGCTTTCTTGTCTAAGGAAAATGCAGCTCAGGGCCATCTGCTTAAAACACCGCGTTCAAAAAACACACCTAATTCATCGACGCGCCGTATACCAAATGCAAGGAATGGATTTTAATCAATGACGAAAAGAAACTTTTCCCTTACCATGTGGATGTTCAGTTTAGTTTTCACACGACAATATGTGCCTAGCGAAACAATCGAGCATCCAGATTTCTTTCGGTGGTATGCCACAGAAGAGCGTCCAGCACTTCAAACAATGTGAAGCCTACTATTGGATGTTTCATTTGTGAAGTCTCTCATGAATTAGAAAATTGTCAGAAAAATTTATTAAAGCTGTTGACACTTCGCTCCGGAAATTGCTGAGCAAATTTTGTTTGTATCTCTCTGTGGCAAATCTCATGGCGTTGCAACACGCACCTTCAAGCCGTGGGTCACAGACGAAATTTGAGCTTAACCATACCACAGGCTTCTGTATTATGAACAGGCTGAATTGAAACCGCCTAAAATATCAATTGTAACCTCGCGGCATTCAGTTTTAAAGTGTGCTTCGGTTCCATAACTATCAAGTTTGAGAATTCGAACGGGTTTGTTATTATTTTTAATTGGTGGTTGTGAACAGTAAATGATCCCTAAGTTTCCTGTACAGGATTCGTTGACAACTTTTGGTTATCAGCGCAATGAATCTTAGCACAGCTATGGATAAAACGGCGGTATTAGTTGACTTGACACAAAAATTGGCGCAATTTTTCGATCGAGTCTGGCTTTATGTATTAGATAACAGTAGCCTTCTCCGTACAGTGCGTTTTCTTTGATGGTCCACCACGTGACCAATATTTTAAGTGGAGCGCACCGTTAGCATTTGCTAGGGTTTGTTACGATACCGTACTCCTTTTAAATTTCGACCTTGACCACCGATAAAATATCATTACGAATTTTCACTATTCCTTGAATTTACAGTAAAATAGAATCACTATATTACTATATTTACCATATTGTTGCTGACTAATTACGCTAGTGATAAAATCAGCTCGCATTTTTGGTAACTTTTCATTACTCATACTAT